>SJYX01021085.1:0-57161 GCA_006410675.1 Oreotragus oreotragus
GTCATAACTTTCCTTCCAAGGAGTAAGTGTCTTTTAATTTCATGGCTGCAATCACCATCTGCAGTGATTTTGGAGCCCCAAAAAATAAAGTCTGACACTGTTTCCATTGTTTCCCCATCTATTTCCCATGAAGTGATGGGACCAGATGCCATGATCTTAGTTTTCTGAATGATGAGCTTTAAGCCAACTTTTTCACTCTCCACTTTCACTTTCATCAAGAGGCTTTTTAGTTCCTCTTCACTTTCTGCCATAAGAGTGGTGTCATCTGCATATCTGAGGTTATTGATCTTTCTCCCGGCAATCTTGATTCCAGCATGTGCTTCTTCCAGCCCAGCGTTTCTCATGATTACTCAGCCTTAATAAGAAGAAATACCATTTGCTGCAAAATGGATGGAACTAGGGATCACCATATTAAGTGAAGTAACTCAGAGACATTACTTTGCCAAGTAACGTCTAGTCAAGGCTATGATTTTTCCAGCAGTCATGTATGGATGTGAGAGTTCGATTATAAAGAAAGCTGAGCACAGAAGAACTGATGCTTTTGAACTGTGGTGCTGGAGAAGACTCTTGAGTGTTCCTTGGACTGCAAGGAGATCCAACCAGTCCATCCTAAAGGAGATCAGTCCTGGGTGTTCATTGGAGGGACTGATGTTGAAGTTGAAACTCCAATACTTTGGCCACCTGATGCGGAGAGCTGACTCATTGGAAAAGACCCTGATGCTGGGAAAGATTGGGGGCAGGAGGAGAAGGGCCCAACAGACGATGAGATGGTTGGATGGTATCACCGACACAATGGACATGGGTTTGGGTAGACTCCGGGAATTGGTGATGGACAGGGAGGCCTAGCATGCTGCGGTTCATGGGGTCGCAAAGAGTCAGACACTACTGAGTGACTGAACTGAACTGAACTCAGAAACACAAAGATCATATGATATCACACATGTGGAATAAAAACATGACACATATGAACTTATCTATGAAAGAGAAACTGACTCATAGACATAGAGAATAAAAACAAACTTAAACTTCTGGTTACCAAGGGGAAAGTGATGTGTGTGTGTGTTAGTCGCTCAGTCGTGTCTGACTCTTTGCAATCCCATGGACTGTAGCCTGCCAGACTCCTCTGTCCCTGGGATTTTCCAGGCAAGAATAATGGAATGGGTTGCCATTTCCTTCTCCAGGGGATCTTTCCGAAAAGTGATGGGAGAGGCATAAATTGGGCTTGCCCAGTGGCTCAATGGTAAAGAATCAGCATGCAATGCAGGAGCCACAGAACATGTGGGTTCGATCCCTGGGTTGGGAAGATGCCCCTGGAGGAGGGCATGGCAACTCACTCCAGTATCCTTGCCTGGAGAATTCCATGGACAAAGGAGCCTGGGAGGCTACAGTCCATAGGGTAGAAAGAGTCAGACACAACTGAAGCGACTTAGCATGCATGTAGGCAAAAGACATAAATTAGGAAGTTGGGATGAACATATACACACTACTATATATAAAATAAACAATAAGGACCAACTGTGTAGCACAGAGATCTATACTCAATATTTTATAATAACATATGAGAAAAGAATCTGAAAAAATATATATATATCTGAATCACTGTGCTTACACCTGAAACTAATACAACATTGTAAATCAACTATATTTCAGTAAAAAATAAATTAAAAAAACAGAGAGCTGCTGTTCCTAAACTCTCCTATTCAATCTGTCTCATCACCCTTTAAAACAATTTTAAGAAATTTTAAACTAAAGTTCAGTGTTATTTATAGTTACGTATTTAGGAACTTGGGTTCTCTGTAAAAAGAATCTCAATTTCACTTACTAGTTACTGGATCTTAGAAGAAGTCTCAGTTTCTTCCTGTGTAAAACTGGAATGATGATATAAGCTACATCATGAAATGAGACAATGAATGGAATGTAGGCAAAGCCTGTATCTTCAGTACCCAGCATGCAGAGAGCTCTCAAAGATCAGGTGATGGTAGTGTCGATGACATTGCTGACATCATTAGCATTCGTCTTATCATCTAACATGATGCGTGGAACAGAGCAGATACTAAATATTGAAGGAACGAGCACACAAAGTATATTTGCAAGCTTTGCTGAATTCTTCAGACTCATAGAGAAATGCCTATCTGAACGGCGTCAGCTTCTGGTCTTATGATATGGCCAGAACAGATTTAACACAAAGGAAATGGCCATTTTTAACAATGTCTTCTGGCTTGATTTAAAAATAAAAAGTAACTGCTGGCCAGAGGTACAAACCAGCAGAGCATCTTAAATAATTTTTCCTCATTTGACACCAAAATGTAGGGAAATAAGAACTGAAAACATGTTAAAGAGAAAATGTGTGACAACATAGGTATCTTAGCAACACAGTGGACTACAGGATAAGACTGAACTGAAATGTCTGTTAAGAGATCAGGTGCCACCTGAAATACAAAGGATGTCTGAGATTCATGAACTGCCATTTTTCAGTTCCAAAGATGGTTGAATCATGGTTTAAATTAACATGCAGGACCAAAACAACAATTATTGGAGGAATAGTGCCAAGTGCCATGAAAATATATGGATGAATAAAATCCCTCATTGCTGCACTCAATATGCCGGCAAATTTGGAAAACTAAGCAGTGGCCATGGGACTGGAAAAGGTCACTTTTCATTTCAATCCCAAAGAAAGGCAATGCCAAAAATGTTGAAACCACCACACAACTGCACTCATCTCACATGCTAGCAAAGTAATGCTCAAAATTCTTCAAGCCAGGCTTCAACAGTACATGAACCACGAACTTCCAGATTTTCAAGCTGGATTTAGAAAAAGCAGAGGAACCGGAGATCAAATTGCCAACATCTGATGGATCATCGAAAAAGCAAGAGTTCCAGAAAAACATCTACTTCTGCTTTATTGACTGTGTGGCTCACAACAAACTGTGGAAAATTCTTCAAGAGTTGAGAATACCAGACCACCTGACCTGCCTCCTGAGAAATCTGTATGCAGATCAAGAAGCAAGTTAGAACTGGACATGGAATAACAGACTGGTTCCAAATCGGGAAAGGAGTACGTCAAGGCTATATATTGTCACCCTGCTTATTCAACTTATATGCAGAGTACATCATGAGAAATGCTGGACTGGATGAAGTACAAGCTGGAATCAAGATTGCCAGGAGATATATCAATAACCTCAGACATGCAGATGACACCACCTTTATGGCAGAAAGCAAAGAGGAACTAAAGAGTCTCTTGATGAAAGTGAAAGAGGAGTGAAATAGCTGGCTGAAAACTCAACACTCAGAAAACTAAGATCATGGCATCTGGTCCCATCACTTCATGGCAAATAGATGGGGAAACAATAGAAACAGTGAGAGACTATTTTGGGGGGCTCCAAAATCACTGCAGATGGTGACTGCAGCCATGACATTAAAAGATGCTTGCTCCTTGGAAGAAAAGTTATATCCAACCTAGACAGCATATTAAAAAGCAGAGAGATTACCAACAAAGAAAGGTCTGTTTAGTCAAGGCTATGTTTTTTCCAGTAGTCATGTATGGATGTGAGAGTTGGACTGTGAAGAAAGCTGAGCACCGAAGAACTGATGCCTTTGAACTATGGTGTTGGAGAAGACTCTTGAGAGTCCCTTGGACTGCAAGGAGATCCAACTAGTCCATCCTAAAGGAGATCAGTCTTGAATATTCATTCATTGGAAGCCCTGATGTTGAAGCTGAAACTGACTTTTTGATGTCAAATGATGGGAAAGATTAAAGGCGGGAGGAGAAGGGATGACAGAGGATGAGATGGTAGGATGGCATCACTAACTCTATGGACATGAGTCTGAGTAAGCTCCGGGAGTTGGTGATGGACAGGGAAGCCTGGCATGCTGAAGTCCATGGGGTCACAAAGAGTTGGACATGAGTGAGCGACTACACCGAACTGAAAATCCCTCTGTACTGATGAGTTCCAAGAAAATGTTAGATGGAAAAGGGAATTTGGTAATATCTACCTTTAATGAGCCTAAAGTTTATTTTTCTTCTATGAACTCAAACTCATGACTTGCTGCAAAATTCCAAGATGAAACTATTTTCAAATGCATGAATTAATAAGGAAGACATTAAGAAGTATGATGTTAAAAAAATAACTTGCCTAAAATATCTCTTCCTGCAGGATTGGCTGTACATTTTAAAGTGGATGCTTTAGTTTCATTTTCCAGTGTTAGAAATATTAAACCATGTCATCATTTGAACAGCATTTTCTCTGTTGTCTTCCTTTTCAAAAGAAATTGGTTTTGAGATACTAAGGATAGAATTTATTGCAATATTTTTACACCAGTCGTACTGTTTTTTTTGAACACCAGTACATTAAATTAGTTACTGTGGGTCACATATTTAGACAGTTTTTCCTAATTGTCTCTTCTGTTGTTTCTACTCTGGATTATGTTTAGAGTTTTATACCCCTACATTTGAAAAACTATCCCAAAGAGAGAGTCAGCATCATATCAAATGATGTAAAAGGCAATTGGGACTTTGCGGGGATGGTTTTCTCTAGGAGAAGTATTGTCTGAGTTGCAACCTGAGTTGGTGGCTTTCTCCACGGAATACTATTTTTTAACTAGGAAGAACAACTAACATAAATGCTGATTACTGAGACTTGGAATTTTCTCAAAAATGAACAAATGAGCCTGTCACCTCAAGGAAAGTAACATGACAGTGATAAAATCCAAACATGCAAATGAAAATAAGAACTCTGTAAACTTTGTGTCTGCCACATTGAATGTGACGGCTTTCCACTACTTAATGAGTCTTCTGATGAATGATGATACTAAGAAACATGATTTTTCGTATCATATACAGAAATGTTTCAATGTTTGGAAGTCCTAAATTAACTCAGTAAACCATTATTTTCCAAATGTCCAATGCATGTGGTTAAGTTGAAAGATCCATTCAGAGTTTAAGACAGACCAATGGATTTTAGTGTAACAGAATAAGAAATGCTTATTTACAACATTTCCGATTCTATATTGCAAGTAATCTTTAAGAAACCACACTTATCCAGTTTTGGTGTATCAAAGAAAAACATCCAAATTATCTGAAAAGGCTTTTAAGACACTCTACCAAATTTTTATTTGTATGAGGTCAGATTTTTTCATATACTTCAACCAAATAACATACCACCATATATTGAATGTAGAAGCATTAAAAAGAATCCAGTTTTTAATATTATGTGTAAAGGGATCCTAAGTCTAAAAAGTTTGAGAATCACTGACCTAATCCATAAGGCATAACCTTTACTACACACAGGATCTCATACACATCACACAGAATATATATAGAGATAATTATATTAACAGACGTCTGGGTCCCATGTTGATTCTATTGAATCAAAATTTCTGTAGGTATCTACTGCATATTAAGTTTCATTGGTGAGAGCAGTGATTTGACTTAGCACTTTAATAAAACAAAAACAAAAAACTATTCATGACTACATATTTTAGGACTTTTCCAGAAGTTTATTTTAAATTTATTTTTAAAAAGTTTCTTCAGTGTTTCTTCTCAAAAGTATTAATATTAAGATCTTTGCTTAAATCTTTATTCACTATTATTGGTTTCCCTGCTTCTAAGAGATACCAAGAAGAAAGATAAACTCAAATTGAGTTTAAAAGCTGAGAGAGTTTTTATTTTTCTTTTTGCCTCTAAATTATAAGAAACTCTCCACAATAAGTTTTACATATAGTCTCTGGAATACTGATTTGAGAGGCACTTCAACTGCCTTCAAAATCTTGTTTATTTAGGAGGTGACTGTCAACTCAGAGGTCTCTTGTCAATTTCAAAGAGCTAAGTAAGCACCAACTTTGACAATGAAATGCTAATAAGCACTTTGAAGACTGAAATGATGAAAACCTTTAGATGTCAACCTGAATTCAAGTTACCTACTGGAAATGTAAAAGCGTGCTGAGTAATCATAAATACAATAAATGTGACACGCTTTATTATATTATAAATCTTACATTTCATTAATACATAGATAAATTATGTTAATCATTTAATATGGTTGTTATACAAACTTAGAAGAAATTTATCCAGATCTCATTCTGTTAAGTATACTGTGATTTAAAATACACATGCTGAAGTGACAGCTTTGCACATTTACGTATAATTTACATCACATAAGTATAAATCCTTTCTTATTTGTGTTGCTGTTGTTCCTATGAAAGGAATAAGACTATTTGGATTTGTACACTTCTGTGGTACTTAAAGAAGGGAGAGTAGCATTTGACACAATTAACTTTTAGAGAACTAAGCTACATTATAGAGAAGGATAGGTTCTGTTTTTTTATATTTAAAATTTGAACATAAGCTCTCTTACTCTGTAAGGCAGAATCTTTTTCTTTTAATATTTGATAAGAGTTTATTTTAAAAACTGAACATAAAGAGCTGCAGTTCAACAGTAACATGCCTCAGTGGGTGAAGGGCCCATCTGAACTACAACTTCCTTTGGACAGGTTCCAGGATGTTTTAACTTCTCTATTTTGAGTAACCCAATTATTCAAAATACAGTGATCTACTTAGATTAAATACTAACAGAGTCCAATGTTCAGTCTCCACAATGACATCAAGGGGCATCTGGTGGAAGGGTCTGGTTATCCTCTCTGATTTCATATTTTAAAATAAAGGATGTCCTACTAAAACACACCTATACAATCCCTTGATAACTCACCATAAACCTATCATCTCCAAAGATACTTATGTTATTATAATACCTACCCTCAAAAGGATTGCTCTAAAGATTAAAGGAGGTAATCAGGTAAAGTATTTAGCCGACTTTCTCACATAAAGAGGCTCAATAAATGATAGTTACTACTGTTCCTAGTTTTATAATTCTAAGAGATCTATACTGAGGAGCAAAACGAGACCTTCAACTGCCTGACACACACAAAAAAAATTATATGACCAGCTCAAAGAGTTAAAGCAGAGTCAAGCCTATACCTAAATCAGCATGTTTAAACTTAAAAGCTTTTGCACAGCAAAGGAAACCATAAACAAAATGAAAAGAAAACTCACAGAATGGGCAAAAACATTTGTAAACAATGCAACCAATAAGGGATTAATCTCAAAATGTACAAACAGCTCATGCAGTTCAATATTAAAAAAAACATACAACCCAATTTAAAAAAATGGGCAGAAGATCGAAATAAATGTTTCTCCAAAGGAGACATACAGATGATGAAAAAGCACCTGAAAACATGCTCCACATTACAAATTATTAGAGAAAGACAAATCAAAACTACAATAAAGTATCACCTCACATAATGCAGAATGACCATCATCCCCCAAAAAAACAAAACTACAAATAAATGCTGGAGAGGGTGTGAAGAAAAGGGAACCTTTTTACACTGTTAGTGGAAATGTAAACTGGTACAGCCACTGTGGAGAACAGTATAGAGGCTCCTCAAACTAAAAATAGAGTTCCAGATGATCCACCAATCCCACTCCTGGGCATATCCATAAAAAAACCACACTTCAAAAAGACACAGGCACCCCAATGTTCTTACAGCACTGTATACAACAGCCAAATCATAGAAGCAAACTAAACGTCCATCAACAGGTAAATGGATAAAGAAAATGTGGTACATATATACAGTGGAATATTACTTAGCCATAAAAAGAATGAAATAACACCATTTGCAGGATGGACCTAGAGATTATCATTTAAAGTGAAGCTAAACATAGAAGACAAATATATGATATCTCTTATATGTAGAATCTAAAAAATGATACAAATGAACTGATTTACAAAACAGACTTAGAAAACAAACTTACGGTCATCAAAGAAGCAGGAGAGGGATCATTTAGGAGACTGGAGTTAGCATATGCACACTGCTGCTAAGCTAAGTCGCTTCAGTCGTGTCCAACTCCATGCGACCCCATAGACGGCAGCACACCAGGTTCCCCTGTCCCTGGGATTCTCCAGGCAAGAACACTGGAGTGGGTTGCCATTTCCTTCTCCAATATGCACACTACTATATATAAAATAATCAATAAGGACCTACTATATAGCACAGGGAACTCTACTGAATATGATGTAATACATTATATGGGAAAATAATCTAAAAAGAATAAATATATGTGTGGGGCTTTCCTGATAGCTCAGACGGTAAAGAAGCCGCCTGCAATGCAGGAAACCTGGTTTGATCCTTGGATTGGGAAGATTCCTGGAGAAGGGAATGGCTACCCACTCCACATATGACTGAACTACTGTGCTGTACGCCTGAAACTAGCACAGCATTGTACACTACTATACGCCAAAGTAAATATAGATTTTATAAAATCTGTATGCTTTTAGTCTGTTCTACCTTTTAAATAATAAGTTCTTAGAAGTACAGAATCTTAAGTCTGAGAAACCTCTTCAGGGTTAACAAAAAAAATTATGAGTGATACCTAGAGGGACTTGAATGTCATCCCTGAAGCTGAGTCCTTCATTTTACAACTGAGGCTCAGAGAAGCTGATGACATGTTTAAAGTGACATCATCAAAGTCATAAGATGAAGATCCTGATCTCCTTTTCCAAGGAGATGCTCAATTAAAACAAATAAACAAACAAAAAACAGTTTTGGGAGTGTGTGTAGGAGGGGCTGGATAAACAGGAGGTAATATGTGATAATCAAAGCTCCTTCTGAAGTGCTTCTATTTGACGAGTAAAGGTGGATCTTTGTGGAAAACAAATCTCAAAAAATAAGGAATTAAGGGAGAAAGGGAATAGCATAAGCACGGCATTTGAACTAGATGCTGTGGACTGCTTCAAAGTTGTGACCCAACATCAGCTAACAGGGCTACAGAATTTCTTTTATGAGTTAACACTAAGTCAAATGTTTAGAGTGAAAAAAATTAAATCAGCTTAAAAGTTTAGAATATTCTTATATGAAACCCAAAGTGAAAACCCCTTGTTTACAGCCCAATATCACTATGAATTTTAAAAAATAGGAAATCATAGAGAGAAAATAAGAATCGAATAATATTGCTTATATGTGGAATCTAGAAAAATGGTACAGATGAACTTATTTGCAAAGCAAAACAGAGTCACAGATGTAGAAAATAAACTTATGGCTACCAGGTGCGGGGGAAAGGGGGGATGAACTGGGAGATTAGGACTGATGTATATACATGACTATAAATAAAACTGACAGCCAAGGAGAGCCTACTGTCTAGCTCTGTGGTGACCTAAATGGGAAGGAGATCCTAAAAAGAGTGGATACATGCACACGTCTAACTGATTCACTTTGATGTACAGCAAAAACTAATAAGACACTGTAAAGCAACTATACTTCAATAAAAATTAATTTAAAAACTACAAAAAGAATAAAAATTGGGTAGCTAAAAAAATGAAAATAAAAATCTAAAATTGAAAGCCCCTTTGCAGTAACTATGAACACTGCTTCCAAACTAAAGCATCAGTCATAATCATTAATTAGGCAAATTAATTAGGCAATCATCAGTCATAATCACTAGGCAAAGGCATTGGCAGGGGGCGGGGGTGCTTTATCTAAAAGGAAACAAAGGAAATTTACTATTCATACTGAAATAAGTGGTAAACTTGAATGTTATGTCCACAAGACTGTAATAAATTTCTGGTTTAAGTAACAGTGCCAGAAAAGTCCTTCTTGTATATCCTGCAGGTGGAATTTAATGGAAGTCCTTTCCTCTTAAAAGCTTTGTTAATTTAGAACTGGTAACTGTAAATGATACACATGTTTGGCCCTCTCTTTCTCTTTCACACACACACAAACACACATATTCACATATACAAACACACTCATATATAAAACAGTTTGGCTGCTGTCTGAAGGGCAAACAAAATATTATTGGTTCTGTTAATCTGTCAATAGCAGGATATAGTGGGATTTTTATATCCTTACTGTTATTCACTTTTCTCATTCACTCCCACTCCAATAGTCTTTTCTGAAGGAGATAGGAGAAAAGTTATAACCATTTCTCCTTGGACTATGAAGAAAGCTGAGAGCCGAAGAATCGATGCTTTTGAACTGTGGTGTTGGAGAAGACTCTTGAGAGTCCCTTGGACTGCAAGGAGATCCAACCAGTCCATTCTGAAGGAGATCAGCCCTGGCATTTCTTTGGAAGGAATGATGCTAAAGCTGAAACTCCAGTACTTTGGCCACCTCATGCGAAGGGTTGACTCATTGGAAAAGACTCTGATGCTGGGAGGGATTGGGGGCAGGAGGAGAAGGGGACGACAGAGGATGAGATGGCTGGATGGCATCACTGACTCGACGGACGTGAGTCTGAGTGAACTCCGGGAGTTGGTGATGGACAGGGAGGCCTGGCGTGCTGCGATTCATGGGGTCGCAAAGAGTCGGACACAACTGAGCGACTGAACTGAACTGATATAGTCTTCCCCATGGAAGCTGTTACACAAGAGAATGTCATTCTTCACCTGGGACTGGGCAGAGAACTCTGGTCTACAGGACTCTTGAATGGGTTACAGCTGCATGCTTTCAAGGATTGCAGAGAGAAAAATCTAAGTGCTTTAGCAGTCTCTACAAAGCTGGAAAAAATGCTTTAGTGGTGTTCCATAGTGAATTCTGGAATCATATCACTGCCACAAAGAATGCCTTTTTTTTCCTTGGAGTAGACTGGGAGGAGGAAGCAGAAATGGTAGTTTTTCTCATTATTATACCTCAGACCATGCAGTACAGTTCACAGTCAGAGAGCAGGGGACAGCTTTTCCCATCAACTTGGCAAAGGGGACAGCCAGTGATTAAAGGAGCGCTGGCTCAGTGCTTCTGGCTCAGGTCCAAGATGCCAGCAGATTCTTCCTCCCTGCGTCTAAGAACTCTCTCTCACTATGCACCCGAAATTATTAAACTCCTTGTTATGGATTAAAAAGTAAGAGTCCACAGTGAGAGGATTCAACTTCAACAAGTTATAGTATCTTGCAATCACTATTACATGTCAACAATTCTTTTGTTGCTTGTATTTCCCTAAAAATACATGACCTGAAAAATTTTATATCTAACAGAGATCAGGAAGATAGGTATTTAAGAATAGGATGACAAGTTTAAAAATAAGTAAAAAGAAAAAGGTGGGGGTCCACGTGCTATAAAAATAGACAACTAAAACATTAAATAGGATGTCACCTGTCATATCAACCATTAAACAAATTTCTTGTCCTGATGGAAATCTAATCAGTAGTGGCCTTAGGCAGGAGGTGAAGGGTGGGATTTTCTACAAAGGGACACTTGGGAACTTTCTGGAGCAATGAAATGTTCTATATTTGATTGCAGGTGGTGCTTTACATGGGTGCATACACTTGTCAAAGGTCACCAAACTGTACATGTAACTGAATACATTTTACAGTATGTAAAAGATACTCAATAAAATTCACTTATAAAGAATTCTTGGGAAATGAGCCTATAAGGAGGTATGGGTTCATTTGTAGAGTTTCCCCCATTATACAAAAAAGAGAACTTTCTCAAGAGCTAGGGCATCAGTTGTTTCCTTACTATGAACTTGCACAACAGCCCAAAGTCATTCTCAAGTTACGATGCAAACTATCAATCTATCCACACTTAGGGGTCCTTTCCTGTTGAGTGGGCAAAAAGAAGGGAGTTGTAAATCTCTTAAGAAGGTGCTAAACAATCTGCTGCTTGTATAAAAGCTTCTGCTTTTGGAGAGAAATCTATAGCAAATGTGACCATTCATCAAACATTGCTGGTAAATAAGTACAGAAACTTAGAAATCAAGGAAAATATTTAAGTTGTATGAGATATAAAATTAAATAATATAAAATAGGTCACCAGCAACTCTATAGCATTAGTGGATTTTCACTGGATGGTTCTAGAAGCTAAGGGAATAGAAGATAACAGAGTTGATTCATTCAAGTTATTGAGCAAACAGGTAAAATAATGTAGCGGCACAAAAATTTTAAAAGAGACATACGAACAAGGGTGCAAGTAGTAGCCATTAGACACACCTGTAATTTCCTATTGAAAGAATCTTAACAACTGCAATATAAAACTCAGGTTTGAGCATTTCTGACCCGTTATGATAACTTGTTGAAGTTATAGCTAGATAAATCTCAAGCTAAATATATCAAAACCTCAGATATGCAGATGGCACCAATCTAATGGCAGAAAGCGAAGAGGAACTAAACAGCCTCTTGATGAAAGTGAAACAGAAGAGTCAAAACGCTGGCTTAAAACTCAACATTCAGAAAACTAGGATCGTGACATCCAGTCCTATTTCAGGCAAATAGATGGGGAAACATGGAAACAGTGAAAGACTTTATTTTTGAGGGCTCTAAAAATCACTGCAGATGGTAACTGCAGCCATGAAATTAAAAGACACTTGGCTCCTTGGAAGCTATGACCAACCTAGACAGCATATTAAAAAGCAGAGACATCACTTTGCCAACAAAGTTCTGTCTAGTCAAAGCTATGATTTTCCAGTAGTCATGGATGGATGTGGGAGCTGGACCATAAAGAAGGTTGAGTACCGAAGAATAGATACTTTTGAACTGTGGTGCTGGAGAAGATTCTTAAGTCCCATGGACTACACGGAGATCAAACCAGTCAATCCTAAAGGAAATCAACCCTGAATATTCACTGGAAAGATTGATGCTGAAAGCTCCAATACTTTAGCCACCTGATGCAAAGAGCCGACTCACTGCAAATAACCCTATGCTGGGGAAGATTGGAGAAGAAGGGGATGACAGAGGATGAGATGGTTGGATGGCATCACTGATTCAATAGACACGAGTTTGAGCAAACTCCAGGAGATAATGAAGGACAGGGAAGCCTGGCATGATACAGTCAGTCCATGGGGTCACAGAGTTGGAAAGGACTGAGCAACAAAGGTAACTTTAAGGAAACCAAGAAGAGTTGAGGACTAACTTAGGAGGCCATACAAAAAACATTAAGTTTTCATAACTCACAAAAAGGCTCAAGCCACAGCTATGACTTATTAGTCTCTAAGAGGTTTAAATAGTAGGGAGAGAGAAAGTGAAAGTGAAAGTGAAGTCGTGTCTGACTCTTTGCGACCCCATGGACTATAGCCTACGAGACTCCTCCATCCATGGAATTTTCCAGGCAAGAGAACTGGAGTGGGTTGCCATTTCCTTCTCCAGGGGATCTTCCCGACCCAGGGATTGAACCCATGTCTCCCGCATTGCAAGCAGATGCTTTTATCACCTGAACCACCAGGGAAGTAGGAGGAGAGGATGACTTTAAATAGAAGGGGAAAATATGGGGCAAAAAGCAGAAGATGAAAATTACAGATCCAAATCACTGAACATAAGGTCTGATATAAGTATTTACTAAAACTGGTGAGCTGACTCTTTTAGAATGGGCCCACAAAGTTAGTCAGACAGCAAAGTGGCAAGGCCAGATTATCGCCTGACAGCCTCTACTTGCTTGGGACCCCAAATGCTATGACCATCCTGAGGTCAGCAGAGTTGATTTCTGTTCCATGAAGCGAATGAATGGGGCTGTTGCCACCAATGATTATTTCCTCACCAAAATTCTAAAGGCTCTAAAATAGCAATTGGGAAAGAATTTCTAGTAGCTTCCTTCTGAAACCCTCAAACCAGTCATTTAAGAGTTATTTTATTTATTTAATTGGCCCATACACAGAAATCTTCCAAAACTGCAGCTGGCTTGGAAAATTACAATTTGGTCTTCCGTTGGCCTGGTTCTTTGGAGCTGAAGAACTGATGTTTATCTTCCACCTTCCTCTTTCCATCTGGTTTTCCCTAATGGCTTTCAATTACTAATCCTTTCTGTGGGTGATATTATAGAAGGACAGATGAGATTCACACAATTTCCTGGGTCACATTTGAATTTTCATCAATCATTCCAAGCATGAGATTTTCTGGTGGGGCCTAGCTTGTCCTGACACATGACTGGTACTGTGAGTTTGGGGAGACGCACTCTGCCATGTCGGCTGCTTTGAGCATAACCCTAAAGATGTGTCTCCATGCACCACCCTTCACAAACTACTTCATGTCACAAGGACAATTTTTCTAGAACTGTCTGCTGCTGCTGCTGCTAAGTCACTTCAGTCGTGTCCAACTCTGTGTGACCCCACAGACGGCAGCCCACCAGGCTCCCCCGTCCCTGGGATTCTCCAGGCAAGAACACTGGAGTGGGTTGCCTTTTCCTTCTCCGATGCATGAAAGTGAAAAGTGAAAGTGAAGTCCCTCAGTCATGTCCGATTCTTCGCGTCCCTATGGACTGCAGCCTACCAGGCTCCTCCATCCATGGGATTTTCCAGGCAAGAGTACTGGAGTGGGGTGCCATTGCCTTCTCCGTCTAGAACTGTCTAGAAGTATATATATTTTATATATATATCATGTATCAGATGGTATATCTGTGGAATGAGGAATGGCCTTCCCTGCTGCACAGACATTCTAAAGATTCTGAGAGTAGGGGACATCCTACTTTCCCATAACTTGACGTGACTGACACCTGCCCTGGGACCTAGCCCAGGTCAGAGAGGGATGGCAGGGGAGACAGCCGGTGATCAGAAGAGGGCTGGCTCAGGTTCAAGACTCTTCCTCCCTGCACACACGAACCCTCGGTCACTGTTACAGATTAGTCCTTACTACAGATTAGACAGTGAAGAGTCCACAGTGATAGAACTTAACTTCAACAAGTTATTGTATTTTGCAATCACTACTACATACCAACAATTCCTTTGCTGCCCGTATTTCCCTAAGAACATTACAACTAAAATGACAGACTTATTAAGAGACTCCACTTGGTGATGAAGCAAGGAGGAGCCTTTGGATGTTTTCTTGTGAACTCAGAGGGCCAATGAAGCACTGAAAAGACGGATCTTGAAAGTATCCTACACAGGCTGTTTCGAGTGAAGGTGGGGGAACAGTACCGAGACCATGAATCGGCATCTGGTTGGTGATCATTCTGAGCCTAGAGGGCAATAATGTGTCATGTACAAGGAAGGCCACTTTACAAAATCTCATTAATACTCATAACCATCAGTGCAACGGAATCCATAGACTTTTTTTTTTTTTTAAGACTGCAGCAGACTGAGATCTAGGGAGGTTAAGGGCTTGCTAAGAACACACAGACTTATATATATATACTGACCATGTCAGCTTCCAAGCGGCACTAGTGGTAAAGAATTTGCCTGCCCATGCAAGAGATGTAAGAGAAATCCCTGGGTTGGGAAGATGGAGGAAATGCCATTTTCCCCAGAAGGAAATGGCAACCCACTTCAGTATTTTGCCTGGAGAATTCCATAGACAGAGGAGACTGGCGGGCTACAGTCCATAGGGTCGCAAAGAGTTGGACACGACTGAGTGACTTAGCACACACACTGATCACAGTCTCTTTGTTTTAAAAACTGTACTTGAGGGCCTTCTCTGGTGGTCCAGTGGCTAAGACTCTGTGCTTCCAAAGCAGGGGCCCCGAGTTCAATCCCTGGTCAGGGAACTAGATCCCACATGCTGCAACTAAGATCTGGTGCAGCCAAATAAATGATTAAAAAAAACCAACTGTACTTGATTTCTTAAGAAGGTCATTGAGAAGAGGACAAACCCATTATGAGAAGTTCCGTATGGAAGTTGTAGTCTCCTCATAAATTACTCAATTGATTTTTTTAATACAAATAAGTGACGCTGGGCCCACGTGGCAGTTCTCTAATGGCCCGTTCTCCCTGAACAACTGATCCTAACCTTGAACCAACCATCTGGGAGACCTGACGAGGGGCAAGAGGGATGGACGAGGATAAAGGCAGAGTAAAGGGGAACAAGAGAAAGGCGGCGTGGGGAGGAGCAAGGACAAAGAAGAGGAGGCCCCGAGACGGAGAAAGCCCCAAATCCAGTAACCAGACGGTTTTCTTCAGACTGTTTCATGCTGCCCACTTCTCTGGTACGGTTACTTTTATCATGATTACATTT
The DNA here is from genome assembly GCA_006410675.1 of Oreotragus oreotragus. NCBI lineage: Eukaryota > Metazoa > Chordata > Mammalia > Artiodactyla > Bovidae > Oreotragus > Oreotragus oreotragus. The sequence goes on from SJYX01021085.1 coordinate 15,921, forward strand.
AAGTTTGGGTTTCTTATGATTTCTACATTGAGATGATACAGAAACAGAAAATGTGCTCTGTGTATTTTTAAGCAAAGGAAAAACACTGGGAAGAGTGGCTTTGTGGGAGACTCAGACAATTACCAAACCAGACAGTCCATGCTCCTTCTGCTTTCCCAGGGGATAAAGACTCCTGTCACTTTATCAAGCTAACCAAAGAATTCCAGCAGTTATAGCATTTTTGGTAGGGCTTTCAATTCAACAAAGCTCTGTAATATATATGCAGTCTGGGGATCCCCAAAGAAGTCTTTGAAAAAAAAATTTTTAATGTACAGGAAATTCCTTATATATATACTATACCATAATTTACATATATGTTTATACATATATAAACATACCAAGAATTGCACTCATCCCAAAATTCTAGGGAAATGAAACATGTATATACACACAGACACACATAGGTTATTCAGCTTGGTGAACTTCCATAAAACCAACAAGCTGATTTTGCCCCCTCTTGTCATCACAGGCTATCCTTATCTATGAGACAGGTTTTGAGTTTAGAGGACTAAATCCAAAAGGAAAGCGGTTCTGGATAGAGTCAAGAGTTCTGGCTGACAGTACGGTTTTTGAAATGCAAATTATGTATTTTATTTGACAATATGTATTATTAACAGTTACAGGAGACATTTTAAAAAATTTATTTATTTTAATTGGAGGTTAATTAATTTACAATATTGTATTGGTTTTGCCGTACATCAACATGAATCCGCCACAGGTATACACGTGTTCCCCATCCTGAACCCCCTTCCCTCCTCCCTCCCCGTACCATCCCTCTGGGTCATCCCATTGCACCAGCCCCAAGCATCCAGTATACTGCATCGAACCTGGACTGGTGATTCATTTCATATATGATATTATACATGTTTCAATGCCATTCTCCCAAATCATCCCACCCTTTCCCTCTCCCACAGAGTCCAAAAGCCTGTCCTACACATCTGTGTCTCCTCTGCTGAGGAGACATTTTCAAAAGCATGGTTTTGAAGAATGTAAAGCTACATTACTAGTAAGTGCAGAATCATCACAAAACCACTGTGTTCTGCCACAGGTCCAGGACCTGTTGAAGCAAGTGCACTATATTCACTACTTGGAAGAAGAAACTGTTCTCTGTGGGAGAAGACGAGGTTGGGATGATTTGAGAGAACAGCACTGAAACATGCATACTACCATATGTGAAACAGATGACCAGTCCAAGTTCGATGCATGAAACAGGGCACTCAAAGCTGGTACACTGGGACCACCCAGAGGGATGGGGTGGAGAGGGAGCGGGGAGGGGGCTTTGGGACCGGGGCGGGGGGTACATGCACATGTACACCCATGGCTGATCCATGTCAATGTATGGCGAAAACCACCACCACAATACTATGAAGTAATTAGCCTCAATTATAATAAATAATTAAACATAAATAAATAAACAACCTTTAAGGGGAAAACAAAATGTTATGGCCATAAAGCCATCCTGCCAGGGCTTCCCTGTTGGTTTGCTAAGTCACTTCAGTCGTGTCCGACTCTGAGCGACCCCATAGATGGCAGCCCACCAGGCTCCCCCGTCCCTGAGACTCTCCAGGCAAGAACACTGGAGTGGGTTGCCATTTCCTTCTCCAGTGCATTAAACATAAATAAATAAACAACCTTTAAGGGGAAAACAAAATGTTATGGCCATAAAGCCATCCTGCCAGGGCTTCCCTGTTGGTTTGCTAAGTCACTTCAGTCGTGTCCGACTCTGAGCGACCCCATAGATGGCAGCCCACCAGGCTCCCCCGTCCCTGAGACTCTCCAGGCAAGAACACTGGAGTGGGTTGCCATTTCCTTCTCCAGTGCATGAAAGTGAAAAGTGAAAGGGAAGTCGCTCAGTCGTGTCCGACCCTTAGCATGGACTGCAGCCTACCAGGCTCCTCCATCCATGGGATTTTCCAGGCAAGAGTACTGGAGTGGGGTCCCACTGCCTTCTCCCCCTGTTGGTCTAGTGGTTAAGAATCTGCCTGGCAATGCAAAGGACACTGGTTCAACCCCGGGCCCAGGAAGGTCTCACATGCCACAGAGCAACCGAGCCTGTGTGCTGCAGCTACTGAAGCCCGCGTGCCCAGAGCCTGTGCTCTGCAGAAAGAGAAGCAACACAGTGAGAAGCGCGCACTGCACAACACCGAGCGGCCCTGCTCGCTGCAGCCGGAGAAGCCCTGTGCGCGGCAGTGGAGGCCCGCCACAGCCGAAAGGAGAAACAAAGACACCCACCCTGCCAACCTTCCACGAAAGCTCAGACGCTCAACTTACACACCTTAAGACTGGAAAAAATACGTGCAGAATTCTCATCCTTCAATCCTAGAGCAAAGAAAGACCGCAAGAGATCATCTGGCTTAAAACTTCCCAAACTGGGTTTCGTGAAACATTATTCTCCCAAAATGTTCTGAGTAGGGGTGAGGTGATGCAGATAAGTTTGGGAGAATTCTTGAGAGTCACAATGCACATTAGGGATTAGCAAAGCTGTGCAGTCTACAGAAAAGGAATGATTAAGTTTATTTTTTAAAAAAACTTAAATTTTTATCGAACCTATTTGAGCAGAGAACCCTTTTTGCAGTATTTATTAAAATCCTGTAAACTACTGTTCTGTAGAAAAACCCTTGTCTTATATATTGAAAAGATGAAGCCCAGACAGGTTGGGGATTTGTCTCAAGGTCACACAGCTGGCAGATGCACTGAAAACAGGTTTCCCCTTTCTTGGCTTCACTTTAGCGCTCTTTCCTCTGCTGTGTTCTCATGCAAAGCCTGTACCTCCAGAAGGATCACAGACGATAGAAACCAGACCGTGGATGCCGTCTAGTCCAGAGCCCTCTTGTTGAAAGAGGAAACACAGTTTCAAGAGAGGTGAAAAAGCTTGCCCCAGTGACAATGCCTGTAGTAGAACCTAGCTCTTAATTCCAATGCTCGTATCCTTTCCACAACAGCATACTAGCTCCTGCAAAGCCAACACTTTCCACCTCTGAGAAAAAGGACTGATGGATAACAGGGGATTTAGCTATTCAGGACCCAGTAAAATACTTATCAAAGTGCACTTGTGTCAGAGGTATTTTAAACCATTTAAACATGATTATCTTTACTTACAAATGTCATCCACTGTGACAGGGAATCAATGTTTCAAGCTGTTGAACAGGCCATCATCCCTGCCCTGTTGGATGACACCTGTAAATAAAATAAATCTAGTTTTGAGTGAGTAGATTTTAAGCCAACTAGATTTAAGATGCATGCAGCTTAAAACAAAGGGTAGTTTTTAAGAGATGATTCTTAATCAAGGTTTGCTGAAGAGAAACACTTCCCAGGGCCAGCTATTTCACTCTATGCCACCGGCCTTCAGCATGAAAATCCAGGTAATGGTACAGGTAATGTTGCCAGAATACAGAGGGCACCATGGCTCTTAGAACGAAAAGCTTCTTTCAGGCACTAGCTACCTCAGTCTCTTGCCTCTGTGAATAATATTTTCACTGTGTAGGAGGGACAACCAAGGCACTATGAGGTTAAATGATTAGTCCTATGTTAATGTTAAATAACTAAGAGTCTTTAACTTGAGTCCCTTAATGTAGAAAAATGTATACAGAACACATCAGCAAAGTTTATCATTAGGCTGGCCCAATTTGAAAGACTCACAGACATTTAAAAAAATATTTTACAGATGTTAACTTAGAATATTCTAGACACATCTTCATAACATATAATATCAGTGCTAGATATTTAAATGCAAGCATTACTAAAATATGCCATGAATGAAAAATAAAAATGAGAAAATGGGAACTAGCGTGCAAAGAACAATATTAAATACAGCATGCACTTAGGATTCTAAATTCTAGTTACTTCCAAAAAAGATTTGTAGTTCCTAACAAATTTAAGTATATGAAAATCATCTGCTACAGTCTATAATTTAAAATGTTGGTTTCTCTGTAGCCACAAAATACCACTCTAAGATCTGCCAGAAATTAAGATTTAGATTGGACAATGCACATTTGAAATTTCCATTCTGTACCTAAATACTCCAAGATAATAGAAAGCATTCAATATTTTAGAATCCTGCCTTGAGGTAATATGACTGTCACAGTAACAATCCCATCAAACTCACACTGATGCTTACTTTGTGTCACAACACAAAGTGTCTGATTATTTTATACATACTATCTCAGTCAATCCTCCAAAGCTGAATATTATTACAATTTTACAAATAAAGAACATTAAAGCACAGAGAATTTAAGTAACTTGCTGAAGTTCACGCAACTGGTAAAATGATACAATTTACACACAAATCTATTTGGTAACAGAATCAAGCTCAAATCACTATATAATACTATATTTATTTAACATGGCAACTTAAGATACTCAAAAATATAAGAATTCATTAAAACAATTACAATAAGAAAACATAAAACTTTCCCAACTAAATCCCATACAATATTAAATATGAGGAAATTCTCATTCTTTTTCTTGGGGGATTAAAGGGAGACTAGGGACAATTTTCAAGGTAAAATTATTTTAATGCCAAGGAATTAAAGGTTCTGATGTTAACCTTAAATATATTACAATTAAGACAAATGAAAACCTTAAACTGTCTTTCATAATGATAGAAAAGTATATCTTCCTGATTTACTTTCTAAGTCCATAAAGAGGTAAATTCTCCTGTTACTCAAGACTGATTCTCAAAATAGTGTAACAGTTATTGAAAAACTGAATTTAACCATGTGCATTTAAAAATACATGTTATCTGTCAATTTTCTAAAGAAGAGAACTACTTATAAAGTAAATTACTTTTAAAGAAAACAAACTGATAGATAATGTAACCCCCTTAATTTTTTTAATGTAATGTAGCTAGCACAAGTTATGCTTCAGATTAAGACTCAAACTTTTTTACTATAAAATTTGTTGGCCATTTTTTCCAACAAATTTTTAAAACTGTAAAACTGATAAAATAAGAAATAATCAGGAGTACAAAAACATACCTGACATATTTTAACTGAGTAAGAATCAGATAGATGCAAAACTCAGCATCACAGAAACTAGACATTAAGGAAAAGGCACACCCTTTCCAAAGCACCACGGAGAAGTCAATCTCTTCTGGCAATAATGGTTTTCTTATAAGGACCCCAAACAGAAGAAGATAAAGTGTGGTTTCATGGTAGCTTACCCTTTTCTCTGACACCCCATCCTGGCCTGTAGAATCTTTCTCATCAAGTGTCTCTTTCGGGACTGGCATATGTTTTTGGTATGCTGGCTCTCTGTTTAAGGTTGTGTATCCTATGTGCTCATAAATTGGGTTTATCGTCATCTTGGCAATGTATTCTGCTGCCTTGGTTTCAATATAGAGAGTAATCAATCCATCAGTCACCAGATCGTGGATGGACTCAAAGCGCTTCTCCCCAACAAAGTGCTTTCCATCGTAGTAGAGCCTGAAGTTTCTGGTCTGACTTCCAAATCTGCCTCAATGAAATGGGAAAGATGTTTTTAAGAAAAGTAAGCAAGTGAATTCTTTCCGAAAAAAAAAAAAAGAAAAATTTTTAACTATTGCTCTGTGTGTGTCTTTGTTTGTTTAAATAAACTGTGGCTAATCTCTATGAATCGTCTGGAATATGGAAAGTTAAACTTTTGAACACAAAGAATGAATGTGCAACAATGAGGGATAATTAGACCAAAGCAGGCCTACCCTAGAAGGTAAACTTTGTTCTTATTTATCTTTTTAAGCCACTTCATTATGACTCTAGGAAAAACAGTGGAAAATAAACCTCATATATTACTCAAAAATATAAGAATTCATTAAAACAATTACAATAAGAAAACATAAAACTTTCCCAACTAAATCCCACACAATATTAAATATGAGGAAATTCTCATTCTTTTTCTTGGGGGATTAAAGGGAGACTAGGGACAATTTTCAAGGTAAAATTATTTTAATGCCAAGGAATTAAAGGTTCTGATGTTAACCTTAAATATATTACAATTAAGACAAATGAAAACCTTAAACTGTCTTTCATAATGATAGAAAAGTATATCTTCCTGATTTACTTTCTAAGTCCATAAAGAGGTAAATTCTCCTGTTACTCAAGACTGATTCTCAAAATAGTGTAACAGTTATTGAAAAACTGAATTTAACCATGTGCATTTAAAAATACATGTTATCTGTCAATTTTCTAAAGAAGAGAACTACTTATAAAGTAAATTACTTTTAAAGAAAACAAACTGATAGATAATGTAACCCCCTTAATTTTTTTAATGTAATGTAGCTAGCACAAGTTATGCTTCAGATTAAGACTCAAACTTTTTTACTATAAAATTTGTTGGCCATTTTTTCCAACAAATTTTTAAAACTGTAAAACTGATAAAATAAGAAATAATCAGGAGTACAAAAACATACCTGACATATTTTAACTGAGTAAGAATCAGATAGATGCAAAACTCAGCATCACAGAAACTAGACATTAAGGAAAAGGCACACCCTTTCCAAAGCACCACGGAGAAGTCAATCTCTTCTGGCAATAATGGTTTTCTTATAAGGACCCCAAACAGAAGAAGATAAAGTGTGGTTTCATGGTAGCTTACCCTTTTCTCTGACACCCCATCCTGGCCTGTAGAATCTTTCTCATCAAGTGTCTCTTTCGGGACTGGCATATGTTTTTGGTATGCTGGCTCTCTGTTTAAGGTTGTGTATCCTATGTGCTCATAAATTGGGTTTATCGTCATCTTGGCAATGTATTCTGCTGCCTTGGTTTCAATATAGAGAGTAATCAATCCATCAGTCACCAGATCGTGGATGGACTCAAAGCGCTTCTCCCCAACAAAGTGCTTTCCATCGTAGTAGAGCCTGAAGTTTCTGGTCTGACTTCCAAATCTGCCTCAATGAAATGGGAAAGATGTTTTTAAGAAAAGTAAGCAAGTGAATTCTTTCCGAAAAAAAAAAAAAGAAAAATTTTTAACTATTGCTCTGTGTGTGTCTTTGTTTGTTTAAATAAACTGTGGCTAATCTCTATGAATCGTCTGGAATATGGAAAGTTAAACTTTTGAACACAAAGAATGAATGTGCAACAATGAGGGATAATTAGACCAAAGCAGGCCTACCCTAGAAGGTAAACTTTGTTCTTATTTATCTTTTTAAGCCACTTCATTATGACTCTAGGAAAAACAGTGGAAAATAAACCTCATATATTATTAGAACACAGTCAATAATCAACTGGTCAACTATATATGACATTTCTGTACCAGCATTTTCTTTCCAAGTTGATCAATGAAAGTATTCAATATCCTTCAGATCCCAGCATTCATGTCTTTTAATGGGAAAGCTCCAGTAAGAGCTCGCCTAGGTGTGGTGCCAGCAATCATTTAAAGAGCTGATTCCAGAACCTGAGTCACAGGTAGAGCAAGACGGCACAGAAGCACACTTACGCTATTTCTAGCTCTTCCCTTTTACATAGTCATCCTTCTGTCTGCTTGCTGAGTCTGGGCAAGAGATGCTTGGAATACATACAGGGCATATAAGTCATAAACTACTGGACTCGAGAAATTCTATTTTTACTTCAGAGTCACATTTCAGTGGCATTAAAAAAAAAACTGAAGAAGAATGGTTTACGATAATTTCAGTATTTTGCTTCCTGTGGTAAACCTCAGAAATGGATCCAAGTTGGCACAACTAGTCTAATGTCCTTCCAAGATGACAAAGGCAAGAACATGCACTGACTTCAATAAAAGCTAATGCCGAAAGGCACTAAGGGCCATCTCACAGTCTCTGGAAGATAGCCCTGGGTGAGCCTAATTTAAAACCAAACAAATCAGAAAGGATATATTTAATTTCACTGTTAAAAATACACAGAACAGAGATGAGCTAAAACACGAAATTAATAGCAGCTTAAGTGTTTAAATAGAACTGCAAACTTATGCAACAATACTATTCTGGTATAGGTTACATTTCAGGAAGACAGAAGTGAGAATTTTCTTAAGATTTCACTTTAAATGCGCCCTACAAAAGGAATCAATTTTTAAAAAAAATAATGGCCTGAGGTTTCTCTGATTCTGTCATTCAAATTAGACTTTAATAGTTATTTAATCTAGAACTCAATATTCTATACATGCTGGTCCTTCTTCTAAAATAAAACTGATCTAGCTTTTGGTTCTTTAAAAGCAATTAAATTTTAGTTTATAGTCAAGTGAATGATCCATATAATTCCACTTCCCACTCTCATTTTCCACTAACGTTAAAGAGATATTTCTCCCAAGTAAATTTTCCTTATGATGTATGTCTAAAAAGTTGGAAGGTAAAATTTCTATACCAAAGTTAAATATACACTTTTTTGAGTTAAATACACTGCTTTTATTATTTCCTCTTCACTAATATTCATTATTTGTTACTGCAAAATAAACACAGAAAGCCACTTTATAATTTTTGTAAGGTCCATACAGCAATAAACACAGTATTGTTTAACATTAAGCTCTTTTATATTTCACTTGTATTCAAGGCATTTCAGTGAGGGATTAGACCATTTTATTCCACAGGGGCTTAAGATTTTACAAATAAGCAGTTTCACAATGCGTATATGGCACTTAAAGACTATCTAAGCAATGGTGGCAGGTGTTTGTCACTCAACTGTCTTCTGAAATCTGCTAAGTATGGGAGCAGAGGGCAGAAGGGAAGATGGCTGAACTGGCCTCACGGGGGTGGGACGGCTAACTGAAAGAGTGGAAATCTAAGGTTAGACTTCTTGACCCTTTACAATGAAGTTCTTTCCAAGCCATTCAAGAAGGGGTTTCCTGGCTACTTCTGTTATTGGGCAAAAAAGTCTAAGTAAGTTTGTTCTCAACTTAGTGACTTTAAGAGATTGTCTGCATGATTCCCAATTTCCAATACAAAGACAAGATGAAATGTTGAATTTTTACAAGTTTATCTTTAGGTGGTTTTCTGAAAAATGATTACAATATATATGACCTTATTCACATACAGAAAAGTTACATTTCTATACAGTGATACATGATACCAAGTCACTCCAATATCCCCCTCACATTATGAAAGCCAAGAAACTCAATGTTTAACAAGTTCTAACATATACACTCAAACCCACATAAGATCTGAGTTATTGTTTATGTCCCAGTACAAAAGACCTTTGCAGTCTTGAAAGAGGGTTTGGACAGGGGAAGGCAAATCCTGGTTCCTTTGTGTTTAACAAAAAACTTCAGGCTTTGGCATCAGACAAATTAAGTTTATATCCTGGATCTGCCACTCAGTGAAAATCATTCTTCAGATTCTGCACCAAGATACAGGATCTATACAAAATAACATCCCTTGACTGTGAAGATTACATAAGAATATTTAAAATAAAGTTACATACAGTTAACCCTTGAACAACACAGGTTTGAACTGCACTGATGACTCGGGTTTTTTCAACAGTAAATCCTATAGCACTACATTATCTGAGGCTGGCTGAATCTGCAGATCTGATAGTGGATACCATAGATAGAGAGGGCCAACTATAAGTGATATGTGGATTTTCACTGGCAGAGGGTAGGCATCCCTAATCATGACAGGGTTCAAGGGTCAACTGTAGATAGTAGGTTCAACTGCAGTCCCTTGTCTCCTATGTTAGCTTAGACTTCTGCAGAGAGTAACAGGATGATTATCAAACAATAAAGAAAAAAACAAAAGATACTCAATAATATGTACTGAAGTAAAACTGGTTATGTAGGAACATCTCTGCACTGGTTGACTTCACAGCCAATGAAAGGCAAAGAGGAGTTCTTTGTGAGTTTTTTCACTCAGGATGCCCCAGGTTTATACTATGTAGTTAACTGAGTGGAACTATAAACAGAGTGCAAAGGAGAGGGGAGGAGAGAAGCTGGAAGAGTCCTTCCACAGGGCCTTGGGAGTTAGGTTTCTGATTTCAAAGAAAAGGGGTCAGTATATATACTTGTATTGAAAGCAGGATGTTTTAAATGGATCCAGTGATAACTCTGGTGGCTCAGACAGTAAAGAATCTGCCTGCAATGCAGGAGACACAGGTTTGATCCCTGGGCTGGGAAGATCCCCTGGAGAAGGCAATGGCACCCCACTCCAGTATTCTTGCCTGGAGAATCCCATGGACAGAGGTACCTGACAGGCCCCAATCCATGGGGTCACAAAGAGTCAGACATGGCAGTCAGACATAACACACACACACACGCTGAACTCTTGAAAGCTGAGTATTAATTTATAAAACCTATTAATGCTAAACCATTTTCCCTTAATGTTTATAGGAAAATATTATTTTCATCTTTTTCTTATATTCACCCTCTGCTTCTGCCCTTATTTTTAAATAGCTGTTCATTTTTTGATGAACATGTTCAAAACTGTATAGGTCCAACTCTCACCTAGATAGAGTTCAACAAGATGAAAATCTGTTTTCTCCAAAGTGGTACTGCAGCTAACAGAAAAGAAAGACCAGAATAATCTGTTCTGAACTGCTAGTGCTATACATAATTATGACTTTCTAGAAAGAATGCCTTTTTATCCAGTATCTTCAGGTTTTGGTTTTCACGTTTTGAAAAACTGTTTTAATGCTGTGCCCATTTACATTCAGATGAATTTCAAAATACATAATTCTAAGAACTAACTTTAAAAAGTGAACAGAACCCTTAATATCATCCTTTCTATTTTTTAGCAAGTAAACTGCACTCATCAAAGAAAAACTCAGTCTAGAGGTACAAAATGATGAAAATAGATACAAAGAATGACCTTTGGGGTCTTACTTTACTTTTTTTCTGAAATATAGAATTAGTTGTGATTTGAGCCCAAAGCATTGGGAAGTATCTCTTCAAAGGAAAGTTCTAAGCTAACAGATGTTTCCTGTTAACAAACAGAAAACAATACATATACAACACATTTGTCAAAGTTAACATAAAATGTTAGAACTATTTCCAGAAACCAACATACAAAAGCAATTTTATTTATCATAAATATGTATTTGTGTATTTTTATCAAAGAAGCTAGAGGTAAAATATCGCATAAATTCTTCTAATCATAAACATAGTCTTACTGCTACTGCTAAGTCACTTCAGTCGTGTCCGACTCTGTGTGACCCCATAGACAGCAGCCCACCAGGCTCCCCCATCCCTGGGATTCTCCAGGCAAGAACACTGGAGTGGGTTGCCATTTCCTTCTCCAATGCAGGAAAGTGAAAAGTGAAAGTGAAGTCACTCAGTCGTGTCCAACTCTTCGAGACCCTATGGACTGCAGCCTACCAGGCTCCTCCGTCCATGGGATTTGCCAGGCAAGCGTACTGGAGTGGGGTGCCACTGCCTTCTCCAAAACATAGCCTTGGAAGACGGTTAAAAGAGAGATAAGAATATGGGGAGGCATTCACTTGAATACTAAAAAATGAATTTAAATTAACTAAGAAAGGCTGAGGGAGAGAGAACATAGCTATACACAATTTCAAAATATTTTTTCCATCTAAAACTTTTGTTAGGATACTACTTTTTCCTATCTTGCTGTATAATTCTGGATGGCAAAATGGGACAAAATATTAAGATATGTGAACTCAATGATGATATTCCCTTGGCAAAATAAATCATCTTGCAGAAAGAAGCAGACCAGTGTATCTAACTAAACCTTCAAAGGTGGCACCAGGCAGCTCTGGGAGGTGGAACTAATACGGAAAAATTATTGCAGAAGATCTGTTTGAGAAACAAGTTAGATATCCCCTCACATTCCCCAATCTTGTCCCCTTCCCCATGCGGGTGGAAGACCTGAGCTCTGTTCTCTGGATAGTGAATCAAGGAGATTTTGAACTGAGGAACACCAGACAGAGTGGAAGGCAGAGATATCATCCTGTAAACTAAGTGAGTTTTAAATATTGAAGATTGAGACTTCATCTCTTTCCTTAAAAAGAGAATGGAAGATTCTTCTCTGGGAAATCTTATCAGCTCAGCTGAAAAGACATAGAGACATCATCCTATATTTGGGAGGCTTCTCTCAAGCTCTCAGAACTACTAGTCAACTTTTCAGTTTTTATTTGCCTCAAGATATTTTCTAACTTCCCATGTGATTTCTCCTTTGACCCAAGAGTATGCTGTTTAATTTCTGCACGCCTGTGAATTTTCCATTTTTCCTACTGCTTGACTTCTAATTTCGTTTCATTGTGACTGGAAAAGATTTTTGGTATGATTCAGTTTTCTTAAATTCCTTAAGACATGTTTGGTGACGAACACGTGATATATGAGTGTTCTCTGTGTGCTTGAGAAGAATGTATTTAGTATTCTGCTGCTGTTGGGTGAGTGTTCTGTACATGTCTGTTAGGTCCAAATGATGTACAGTGTTGTTCAAGTTCTTCATTTTTTTCCCTGTCTAGTTCTATTCATTTAGTGCCAAATAAATTATGAGCAGTAGGCTGAGGATCAACTGATATCTGAGGAAAATCTCTTTGATGAAGGATAAAGGCAAACAAATGGAATCAAAACAAGCTGAAAGAAACAAACCCAAAGATTACAATATTTTTAAAATTATCAGTATGCTAAAAGAAACGAAAGTAGGATAGTTCATATTTCTATTCTTGAATAGGATTCAGCAAGAAGTATTAGGATGCTATAGAAAAGGAACAATATAGAATACATAGAAAAATAAGCAGAAAAGAGAAATATAGCATAAATGAAAAATTTTAAGAAGAAATTAAAGATAAAGTTGAGAAGATATTTAAGAAGAACAAAATAACAAACAGATGAAAAATAGAGAAAAAATAAGATAGAGAATCAATCCAGGAAGTCCAACATCTAGGTAACAGGGGCTCTAAAAAGAGAATAGAGAAAACAGAAGGGGAAGAAATCTAAAAGGTAACTCAAGAAAATTTATCACAACTGAAGAATATAAGCTTATATAATGGGAAAAAAAATAGGCCCACATCCAAAGGGTAAACATGAAATGATGCTCAAAGAGTGGTCCAGTAAATACAAATTAAATCTTCATAATGGTGAGCTTTTGTAACTCAGACAATATTAGCCACTGGCAAGGATACAGAGCAGCTAATAAAACCAACACCTGGCATACTTTTTAACAAAATGGTTTAAAATGATCCAGTAAACTTAAATATATGTATAGCTATGACACAACAATTTTATTCCTATGTAATACTCCATACAATATGAATGACTATGTGCTCTAGGAAAGAAATACACATACAGCAGGAACATGCTCAAAATGTCTAAACCTTGAAACCACATAAATTCCCAATACAACAAAAAAAATCCTGTGGTATACATACTGTGGTGGTTAATTTTCTATGTTAACTGGAAGGGTGTTTTCAGATGAGACTCACATTTACATCAGTGAACTGTGAGTAAAGCAGATTACTCTCCATAGTTGGGTGGGTCTTACTCAGTCGGCTGAAGACCTAAATAGAATAAAACGACTGGCCTTCTTAAAGGAATTTCTTTCTGAGGGAATTCTCCAGAAGACTTCATCTGCTCTCCTGGGTCTCAGGCCTGCAAGCCCACACTGCAGACTGAGACCTGCCAGCCTCCACAATCACGTGAGCTGGTTCCTTGAGGTAAGTCTCCTTCCATATACATACACATCCTATTGGTTCTGTTAGTCAGGAGAACCCTGACTAATACAATAAAATACTACACAGCAAGGAAAACACACGCAACAATCTGGATGAATTTTTAAAAATATGTTGGGAAAAAATAACATGTCACAAAACAGCACATACAGTGTGATTCAATTATATGAAGTCCAAAAGCAGGCAAAATTCAACTGTGTTATATCAGAATGTATATGTGGATGGTAATACTATAAACAAAAGCATGAAAAAGATAAAGTGAGTCTAGTGGTTAACGGCAGTGAGGAAAGTAGAGATAATTATAAGAAAGCGAAACATAAGAACCTTCTGGAAAGTGAAGTGAAGTGAAGTCGCTCAGTCGTGTCCGACTCTTGGCGAACCCATGGATTGCAGCCTAACAGGCTCCTCTGTCCATGGGATTTTCCAGGCGAGAATAGTGGAGTGGGTTGCCATTTCCTTTTCCAGGGGATCTTCCCAACCCAGGGATCGAACCTGGGTCTCCCACATTGTAGGCAGACACTTTACCGTCTGAGCCACCAGTGGTAGTCCAAAGTCTGGACTACCATTAAAATGTAATACTTGATTGGTAGGGATTATGTAAGTTTACATATATTTAAACGTAATTTATTTTAATACTGTACACATAAGTTTTATACATTTTTATATGGTTTACTTTATAGTAAATTTGTACAAAGAAGGAATTCTCTGGTGGTCCAAAGGTTAGGACTCTGCACTTCCAGTACAGGGGACACAAGTCCAATCCTTGCTCAGGAAACTAAGATCCCTCATGCCACCATGATATGGCAAAAACATTTTTTTTGTTTAAAGAATAAAAGCAAAGAACATAGCATCCAAACGAAACTCAAAGACCTGACCTTGAAAGAGAAAGCAACAAGAAACAGATTCCTTATAAGTGCTTTACATGGAATCTAAAAATATAACTTTAGTAAGCGAATTCAATGCTGAGCTTTTAAAACAGTGACATGAAAAAGATTATACAGCTGAGAGAAACTGAGTATCAAAATACTATAAATCTAATAAGTAACTAGAAAAGGCAGGGAATAGAATCAACAGGACTAAAAACAAAATGGCAGGATGGAGGTAAGACCTGCAGAAACATACTGAAAGCAGAAGAAAGAAAACAGCGCATCAATTATGAGGTAGACAACACACACAGAGGGCTTCCCAGGTGGCTCAGACAGCAAAGAATCTTCCTTCAAGGCAGGAGATGCAGGTCCAATCCCTGGGTCAGGAAGATCCTCTGGAGAGGAAATGGAAGCCCACTCCGATTCTCCTGCCTGGGAAATCCCACGGACAGAGAAGCCTGGTGGGCTACAATCCATGGGGGCCAGGCAAGACTTGGAAAGGACTAAGCCACTAAACAACAGCAACAACTAACACCGAAGATTAAGATAATACATTAAAAAATGCCCCTGCGGTTCAGATGGCAACAAACAGAACAGAAAACTTAGGCAGAAATATAATCTGAGAAATATTCCAGGAGGAAAAGAACTAAATCTCAAGAAGAAAGAGTACACTGTCTGACGGATAAGTTTATTAAAGAACTATCAACATTAAAATATGTCCTAGTTTAAGCTACTAAATTTGAAAAACAAAGAATTTTCAGATCACCAGGCAGGAAGCATTCCATAGAAGGGTGGGAGGCAGGGGGGAGAAGGAGGAAGACTGTTTCCAGATTTCTCTACAGTAACAACAAATGTCAAAAAATAGAGATGTGATAACCATGCAGTGGGGATACTCTATCCAGACAAGCCATGCTTTAAAGACACCAGGAAGGCATTCCTGATAATAAAGGTATACCTTCATTTCAAAACCAATGTTTAGAAGTCAGGGAATGGGGCCTCCCTTGGTAGCTTAGCAGTACAGAATTTGCCTGCCAATGCAGGAGACATGAATTTGATGCCTGATCCGAGAAGATCCCACGTGCCGCACAGCAATGAAGTGTGCGTGCCACGACTACTGAGTCTGTGCGCTAGAGCCCAGGAGCCACAATTACTGAAGCCCCTTCGCCTTAGAGCTTGTGCCCTGCAACAGGGGAAGCCGCTGGGCAACGAGAAGCCAGGGCACAGCTAGACAGCAGGCCTCGCTCTCTATAACCAGAAAAAGCCCACATGGCAGTGAAGAGCCAGCCAAAAGCAAACACGTCCCATTTAAAGAAATATGTGTACATTAAAAAAAAAAAGTCAGGGAGTGATAATATTAACTNCGAGAAGCCAGGGCACAGCTAGACAGCAGGCCTCGCTCTCTATAACCAGAAAAAGCCCACATGGCAGTGAAGAGCCAGCCAAAAGCAAACACGTCCCATTTAAAGAAATATGTGTACATTAAAAAAAATAAGTCAGGGAGTGATAATATTAACGGGGTATTTTAAAATACTGACACCTTTCAGACTTCCCTAGTGGTCCAGTAGCTAAGACGGTGAGCTCCTAAAGCAGGGGGCCCAGGTCTGATCCCTGGTCAGGGAACTAGGTCGCATACGCTGCAAGTAAGACCTGGCACAACCAAATAAATAATATTCAAAGTAAAAGGTTGATATCTTTAAGAAATATCTTAAAAAAAATATCTAGGATTTTACTTACACTAATAAATGAGCATCCCTCACAAAGGAACTACATGTATTAGAATTTCACTTCCATGAAATCCATGAACCTTTCTTATTTATGAACTGCTAGATGAATTCCTTTATGTCTTTAGGACACCAGTTAACAGAACGGTTAGAATGAAAACAAATCCAAGCAAAGACTTGATAAGGAGGGTTGGCCTTGAAGACCTGTCCCACCATACCATCTGGTCTTCTTCAAGAGGCCCCCAAATTTCCTTAAATGCAGGGAGAAGCTTATTCCCTGGTAAAATCTCTTTACCATACAATTTTAGTGATAGTATCTTGCATCTTTAATTTGTAAAATCTCTCTTCTTTGCTCATCTCTTCCTCCTGTACCTACTCATTCTTCAGTCAGTTCCAGTCACTTGGTCGTGTTCGACTCTTTGCGACCCCATGAATCACAGCACGCCAGGCCCCCCTGTCCATCACCAACTCCCGGAGTTCACTCAGACTCACGTGCATCAAGTCAGTGATGCCATCCAGCCATCTCATCCTCGGTCGTCCCCTTCTCCTCCTGCCCCCAATCCCTCCCAGCATCAGGGTCTTTTCAAATGAGTCAGCTCTTCACATCAGGTGGCCAAAGTACTGGAGTTTCAGCTTCAACATCAGTCCTTCCAATGAACACCTAGGACTGATCTCCTTTAGGATGGACTGGTTGGATCTCTTTGCAGTCCAAGGGACTCTCAAGAGTCTTCTCCAATACCACAGTTCAAAAGCATCAATTCTTCAGCACTCAGCTTTCTTCACAGTCCAACTCTCACATCCCTACATGACCACAGGAAAAACCATAGCCTTGACTAGAAGGACCTTTGTTGGCAAAGTAATGTCTCTGCTTTTGAATATGCTCTCTAGGTTGGTCATAACTTTCCTTCCAAGGAGTAAGCATCTTTTAATTTCATGGCTGCAGTCACCATCTGCAGTGATTTGGGAGCCCAAAAACATAAAGTCTGACACTGTTTCCACTGTTTCCCCATCTATTTCCCATGAAGTGATGGGACCAGATGCCATGATCTTCATTTTCTGAATCTTACCAACCCTCAAATTCCTCATCCTATGATAATCTCTTATTAACTAACTATCATTATACAGCATATCAGGGGTAAGTCAATGGATGTCAGAGTCAAAAACATGCACAAGTAACACTTACTGCTTTCCTCTGTAACGAGGGCAGTGATGTTGTGTTTTATACTGAGGAGTGACTGGGTAAGATGGGAAAGATAATTTACTTAAGTATATGTCAGTATCATTACTCCAGAAAGAAGGTATATGTATAAGTTTGCACCATCACAGAAACATGTCTCAATTTCAATCAACTGTTCAACTTGACAGCTAACTCCACTATAATGAAAGATTTGAAAATGAGAATATGTTAAAATAAATGCAGATAATCCAATAAAAACTATATGGAAGAAAAACAGGTGACAATTTTCTGGAACTATAATATTAGCTTGGCAAAGCTATTAGTTAATAATGTGCTTTTTACTGAGCCTTACCTATACCTACTGGTTCATCTGCCAATCACAAAATAAAAATGTATGTTGGAGGAATAAAGTATAAAAACTCCAGCTTCTCCTACTTTACAAAAAACCCTAAGTCTAAAAGATGAAACTCTGGAGACAGAAAAGGTCTTTGTGATTGTCCTGTTGTTGTTCAGTTGCTCAGCTGTGACTGACTCCTTGCGACCCCACGGACTGCGGCACCAAGCTTCCCTCTCCTTTACTATCTCCTGGAGTTTGCTCAAACTCGTGTCCACTGAGTCAATGGTGCCATCCAAGCATGTCATCTTCTGTTGCCCCCTTCTCCTCCTGCCCTCAATCTTTCCCAGCATCATGGTCTTTTCCAATGAGTCAGCTCTTCGCAACAGGTGGCTAAAGTATTGGAGCTTCAGCTTCAGCATCAGTCCTCTCAGTGAATATTCAGGGTTGATTTACTTTAGGATTGACTGGCTTGATCTCCTTGCTGTCTAAGGGACTCTTAAGAATCTTCTCCAGGACCACAGTTCAAAAGAATTAATTCTTTGGTGCTCAGCCTACTTGATGGTCTAACTCTCACATCCACACATGACTACTGGAAGGCCTGCAGGTGCCACCCCAGACCTTCAGATACAGAATCTTGCATGGAATAAAGTTAAGAGAAACGTAAGTCTACTCCAACTCCCTCATAATACAGATGAAAAAGTTAAGAGATCCAAGCTCCTAAAACTGTAAAATAGGCAGGCTAATATACACAAACCAAAAATTCCAAAGAAAACAAATTTTTTAAAAACCCAATCCACTGTTTAGAGACTGCTTTACAGTCTCTCCCTGGAAGCCCAGCCTGATTTCATGTACACTGTTCTTCCCAAGCATCTCTAAGCATGATCAAATCAATATGTTCCCTCAGCAAACTTACCAACTTTCTCATCTCTTCCACTCCTTTAGAAAGTCATTCCTATCTAACATCCCTTAACAGAATCACCACCTACTGAGTCAACCCTGTCAAAACTTTCATAATTACCTGAGAGTCTTCAAACTCCCTCTACATTTAAACTTTATCTATGGATCTTTTTGAATATATGTAGACTCCACCCCTTCTTCCTATAGCTACCAAGGTTTATCCCTAGACAGATCCTATCACATCACTTTCTGTCTTAAAAATTGTCAATGGTTCATTACAGTTGAACAGACTCAGTAAAGACTTCATTAATACTTTCTCTTAAGTTGACCAGCTATACGTTAAAAAAAAAAGCATACTAAAAAATGCATGTAACAACAGAATTGCCAAAATATAAGCAGATTACTAGAGTTCTGTCTGGTGTAGCACATCTGCTTTCAGTGTGATGATGTGGATAACAAGAACTTGCCATATCAACACTGGAAGTAAATAAATGAAATACAATCTTCTAAATGTAGTAAATCAATTATAGTATCTTCTGCTACCCTCACTTTTCATTTTACTATTAAATCAGAGAAACAATTAAGTATTATGTCTAGTCAATGCTCAGATGGTAAAGCGTCTGCCTACAATGCAGGAGACCTGGGTTCGATCCCTGGGTTGGGAAGATCCCCTGGAGAAGGCAATGGCACCCCACTTCAGTACTCTTGCCTGGAAAATCCCATGGACGGAGGAGCCTGGTAGGCTACAGTCCATGGGGTCGCAAAGAGTCGGACACGACTGAGCGACTTCACTTTCACTTACAGAAAAGCATCATACACACATCACAATCTTATCAAAACCAGGGAAGATCTGGAAACATCAGTCTATTTATATAACAAAAATAGATTTGGCTTATTCAAGAGTTGGTGACCAGTCCCACTAAAAGTTTATTAAAATATTGTTTCCAAGAGCCTATAACTTCAGGATAAAGTCACACTAATATAAAGGTTTACAAAAGCATGGAGTTATATACATGCGTTAATGCTTGATAAGTGTGGGGGGCGGTACAAACACAAACTCACATGTTCATATATGTTTTCCAGCTTCCTACTATTTAATTCCTTTAAACAACAAAATGTTTTTATTTAGCCATTTCTGTATAAACTACACAACACTAAGTATTACAAACAGACTATAATTCAATGTTTTTCTTGAAGGTTCAGGTTTATTACAATGACTGTACTACTAAAATTTTGGTGTCTGAATATAGAAATATCACAGAGGCTATTGTAGTGTATTGAGCTGCCTTACTCTTGCCTGGAAAATCCCATGGACGGAGGAACCTGGTAGGCTGCAGTTCATGGGGTCGCTAAGAGTCGGACACGACTGAGCAACTTCACTTTCACTTTTCACTTTCCTGCATTGGAGAAGGAAATGGCAACCCACTCCAGTGTTCTTGCCTGGAGAATCCCAGGGATGGAGCCTGGTAGGCTGCCGTCTATGGGGTCGCACAGAGTCGGACAGGACTGAAGTGACTTAGCAGTAGCAGCAGCACCCTGGTTTATATGGCCCCTAATTATTGAACTTATAGTTCTTAAATCTAACTTTATATTTTAAAAGTCTTCTGGGACTTCCCTGAGGATCCAGAGGCTAAGACTGAGTGCTCCCAATGCAGGAGACCCAGATTCAATCCCTGGTCAGGGAACTGGAACCCATTTGCCACACTAAGAATTGGTGCAGCCAAATAAAATAAATATAAAAAAATAAAAATTCTTCTTTGCAGGTTATCACCTGCGCTCATCTTTTAATTCACTACTTAATCTGCAGTAAGCTTGGAAAAAAGACACAAGGGTTTATAAATATTTTATATACAGCTAGATTAAATAGATTATAGTGGGGATTCCTGAGCATTCTTTCACTGTAAACATACAGGCTCTGCACAACTATTGAGCCACTCAAAGGCACTTCCCAGCCTCTTGGCCATACTTTGGAGACCTGGGGTTACCAACCGTCTGACCATCAGAAAAGTAGGGTGCTACTGTAGATGAGCAGAGACTGGCCTAAATTTGCTTATAGCTTTATTACCTAGAGGTCATTAACAATCTTCAAATTACTACATTAAATGCATCATAAAATGCCTCGCTTTAAAAATCAATTTATTAATATATAATTTATGTACAATAAACTGTCCCCATTTAATGTGGATAATTAAAAGAATTTTGACAGATGCTATTACCACCGTCAAGATTCAGCAACATGTTTAATACCCCCCAAAGTATCTTCATGTTCTTTTGTAGCCTCTACCTCTATCTCTTGTCCTATTCAACCACTTATTTGTTTTAGGTCACTATAAATTTCTATTATTTTATGTAAATGGAATCATACAGCACAAACCCCTCTGTGTTTGAATGACTCAGTTTCTACCAAGAAGATTCACTTTAAACTGATGGATATTGTTCTCATCAGATTTTAAATACAACTAGACCAGGATTTTAGTTATGGAAAAGCAATAAAGCAAATTTGTAATTGCTACTTTGTTTCTGAAGTTGTTCTTAAATACTGTCATATCTCTAATGATATGAGGCATCAGATATAATCAACCTGTTAGTAGTAGTAGTAGATCATCAGTATAGTTATGGTTGCCACTTGTTGACTTTTAATGGCTAGTAAGAGCTTAAAATGTAATACATAATGTATCTGTGTGTGTTCATTTTAATAACACAATTTAATATCTGAGTGTTATGTGCTCACACTATGTATGCATGCATAAATGCTCAGTTGCCCAGTTGTGTCCAACTCTTTGCGATGCCATGGACTGAGCACACCAGGCTCCTCTGTTCATGGGATTTCCCAGTAACCCCATACTGGAGTGACTTCCTACTCCAGGGGATCTTCCTGACTCAGGGATCAAACCTGCATCTCTTGCATCTCCTGCACTGGCAGGCAGACCCCTGAGCCACCTGGGAAGTCCCACACACTATGCATTACCCCAAATAATCCTTCCAATACATATGAAGTATTACTATTATCACTCATTTTATGATTTAAAAAACTGGGCTTTAAGGAGATAAATAATTGCCCAAAGTCATACAGAAAATGCAGGACTGTGACTGCAAAACCATGTTCTGAACCACTGACCACATATACTGATTTAAAATCACAGGTCCAAAAAGGTCATCAGAAGCCCAATAATTAGGTCAAATGTATTTCTAAGAGCAATACAGCTAAGGAAACATGAGTATCTGTCAGCTTAAGAGACTCTTAAGACAAACGCAATAAAGAGAATGAAAAATAGATTTCTTCAATACTATCACAGGGAAGTATTCTAAATCTTAAAAGTATCCAATGCAATTTTATTAAATTAAATAAAAATTTGAAGAAACCAATATGAATAAGATTCACTGCCCTGGAGAACCTCAGTTCACCTGTAAAGATAAACAGACATGTAAATAGATTATTACTGTGGATAGTACCTTGTTCCTAGGTATACTCAAGGAATACATGAAGATCTTTTCAGAAAATAAACTAAAAACCATGTGATCAACAATATCAGGTATCAGTGAATCATTAGAGACTGAACTATAACCCTGCATATTAGGTACCATTCATAAAAATAAAAACAACTCAGCCATAAACAGATTTCTGAGTGAGCCTAAAAACCTGGCAGCAAACATCTATTAGAATCCTTAGGGAAAATTCTGAAAGATCTAGCACTGTCTCTTATACACATCTGGTAAGTCAATGGATGTCAGAGTCAAAAACATGCACAAGTAACACTTACTGCTTTCCTCTGTAACGAGGGCAGTGATGTTGTGTTTTATACTGAGGAGTGACTGGGTAAGATGGGAAAGATAATTTACTTAAGTATATGTCAGTATCATTACTCCAGAAAGAAGGTATATGTATAAGTTTGCACCATCACAGAAACATGTCTCAATTTCAATCAACTGTTCAACTTGACAGCTAACTCCACTATAATGAAAGATTTGAAAATGAGAATATGTTAAAATAAATGCAGATAATCCAATAAAAACNAACATGAGACATTCAGAGGAGGTCTGTTCTAGGCTCAGGGAAAACAGGACAATGTGAAAAGTGTGGGTAGGTAGGATGACAAACCAGAAGAAGCATTTAACATATTTAATGAGATAAGCATCATGTGTGTAAAAGGTACCCAAGAACAAGATGGAGGAACAGGAAGTTCTAGCCCTTGTTCCCTCAGAGAGACACAGAATTAACGACAATTTATGGACCAAAATTCTTTTATGAGAACTCTAAAAACCGTTTAAGAAACTGCAGTAGCCTCAAGTGAGTGCAAAGCCAAGAAGAGCTGCACTGTAAGCAGAGTTAAGCAGAGATGTTGTATTTTATCCATGATTGCCCCTTCCCCAAGTCAGCATAGCTCAGCCTGGCTTGGGGCTTGTCTAGGTTACACCTAGAGGTGGAGGAGGAGGCATGAGAAGAGGACAAGAGTGGATCTGTGTCTAACATTCTGGCTTTTCAGAGAGTTGCCCGAGGGATGGTGCTAACAGAACTGGTATAGTCTGGATGTCTGGGGCAGGGTGGTGGGGCTGAAAACAAGGGAGAGTGAGGGTAGCCTGCTACAGCATCAGAGGGCCTATGGTGTCCCAGACAGACAAGAGAAGGTGCCCACCTTGTTGCTTCACCCTCAGCAGGGAGACAGAAGAGTGGGCAAGTGTCCTGTGCTCCAGTTTCTCAGACAGCCACTCACAGGGACTGGTATTTGTCTTGCCTGATTTGGGCAAGTATAGGGAGCTGGCATACTTTGGATGCCCAGGGGCTACTGAAAACAGAGAGCAGGATAAC
This sequence comes from Oreotragus oreotragus, assembly GCA_006410675.1. Taxonomy (NCBI): domain Eukaryota; kingdom Metazoa; phylum Chordata; class Mammalia; order Artiodactyla; family Bovidae; genus Oreotragus; species Oreotragus oreotragus. The sequence goes on from SJYX01021085.1 coordinate 39,309, forward strand.
TTACTCCTGTAATACCAGAGAATCTGCTGTATCAAGACTGACACCGGAGAGCACAAGAGATTACAAAGTCCTAAAAAAGAAACTGACAAGCGTCTTTAATAGGGAAACCACACACACACGAGCCTAAGGAAGTCACATCTACCCTCAAAAGGTGTCCGAGGCCCTCATAACCTCTACCTGGGAAGACTGGTGAAGGGCTCCCTCTGAATGAAGTCAGTCTAAAGTCTGCGAGAAATGGCTGTTTTACACATGCATAAAACTCAGAAAGAAAATCATAAATTACATGAAGAATCAGGGAAACATGGCCCAACCAGCAAAAATAAACCTCCCAAACAAATCCCGAATTAAAAAAAAAAAAAAAAATAGCTGCACTACCCAAAGCAATCTATAGATTTAATGAGATCCTTAGCAAATTACTCATGACATTTTTCATAGTACTAGAATAAATAATCTCAAAATTTATATGGAACCATAAAAGACCCAGAATTATCAAAACCATCCTGAGAAAAAAGAACAAAGCTAGAGAAATAACCTTTGTAGAGTTCATATAATATTATAAAGCTACAGTAATCAAAACAACATGGTATTGGCCCAAAAACATACCTATGGATCAATGGAACAGAAAAGAGAGCCTAGAAATAAACCCACACACCTACCGTCAATGAACCTTTGACAAAGGAGGCAAGAACATACAATGGAAAAAAGACAATCTCTTTAGCAAGTGGTGGTGAAAAAGCTGGACAGCCATGTGTACATCAATGAAGTTAGAACACACCCTCATGCCATATACAAAAGTAAACTCAAAATGGTTTGAAGACTTAAATTTAAGACACAAGACCATAAAACTCCTAGAAGAGAACATAGGTAAAAGAAATAAAAGTAAAAATAAACAAATGGGACCTAATCAAACTTAGAAGCTTTTGCACAGCAATAGAAGCTGTAAACAAAACAAAAGGACATGACCCAATCAAAAAATGGGCCAAAGAACTAAATAGACATTTCTCCGAAGAAGACATACGGATGGCTTACAAACACATGAAAAGATGCTCAACATCACTCATTATCAGAGGAATGCAAATCAAAACCACAGTGAGGTACCACTTCACACCAGTCAGAATGGCTGCGATCCAAAAGTCCACAAGCCATAAATACTGGAGAGGGTGTGGAGAAAAGGGAACCCTCTTACACTGTTGGTGGGAATGCAAACTAGTACAGCCACTATGGAGAACAGTGTGGAGATTCCTTAAGAAACTGGAAATAGAACTGCCTTAGGACCCCACAATCCCACTGCTGGGCATACACACTGAGGAAACCAGAATAGAAAGAGACACGTGTACCCCAATGTTCATCGCAGCACTGTTTATAATAGCCAGGGCATGGAAGCAACCTAGATGTCCATCAGCAGATGAATGGATAAGAAAGCTGTGGTACATATACACAATGGAGTATTACTCAGCCATTAAAAAGAATACATTTGAATCAGTTCTAATGAGGTGGATGAAATTGGAGCCAATTATACAGAGTGAAGTAAGCCAGAAAGAAAAACACCAATACAGTATACTAACACATATATATGGAATTTAGAAAGATGGTAACGATAACCCTGTATGCAAGACAGCAAAAGAGACTCAGATGTACAGAACAGACTTTTGGACTCTGTGAGGGGGGGGATGATTTGGGAGAATGGCATTGAAACATGTATAATATCAAATAAGAAACGAATCTCCAGTCTAGGTTCGATGAAGGATACAGGATGCTTGGGGCTGGTGCACTGGGATAACCCAGAGGGATGGTATGCGGAGGGAGGTGGGAGGGGGGTTCAGGAGTGGGAACTTATGTACACCTGTGGCAGATTCATGTTGATGTATGGCAAAACCAATACAGTATTGTAAAGTAAAAAAAAATTTTTTTTAAATGAATAAAACAAAACAAAAGGACAATTTACAGACGGGGAGAAAATATCTGCAAATGATGCAACCAACAGGGATTAATTTCTAAAATGTATTGATAGCTCATATGAATCAATAACAAGAAAAACAAACCATTCAATCAAAAAATGAGCAGGGCTTCCCTGGGAAGGCAGTGGTTAAGAATTCCACCTTGCAATGAAAGGGACACTGGTTCGATCCCTGATCCGGGAAGATTCCACATGCTGTGGAACAATTAAGCCTGTGTGCCACTGAGCCCGAGCTCTAGAGCCCACAGGCCGCAACTACTGAGCCCACAGGCTGCAACTCCTGAAGCTTGTGCACCTAGGGCCTGTGCTCCACAACAAAGAAGCCACAGCAATGAGAAGCCTGCACACTTCAATGAAGAGTAGCCCTTGCTTGTGGCAACTCGAGAAAGCCAGCATGCAGCAACAAGCACCCATCACAGCCAGAAAAATAAATCAATCTTAAAAAAATGGGCAGAAGACCTACACAGACCTAAAAGAGGACGTACATATGATCCACAGGCACATGAAAGGATGCTCTGCACTGCTAATTATTAGAGAGATGCAAATCAAAGTACAAGGTGGCATCACTTCAAAAAGGTCAGGATGGCCATTATTTAAAAGTCTACAAATGAAAAATGCTGGAAAGGGTGTGGAGAAAAGGGAACACTCCTACTACAGGGTTGGTGGGAATGTAAGTTGGTGCAGTCGGTCACTATGGAGAACTGTATGGGGGTTCCTTAAAAAAAAAAAAACGGAAAACAGAGTTGCCATATGATTCAGAATTCCCACTACTGGGCATATATATGGAGAAAATTATAATTTGAAAAGATACATGCACCCCAATATTCACAGCAGCACTGTTTATAATAGCCAAGACATGGGAACAATCTAAATGTCTATCAACAGAGGAATGGATAAAGAGGATGTGGCATATATATATATAGACAGAATATTACTCAGTCATAAAAAGAATGAAATAATGCCATTTGCAGCAACAGGGATGGACCTAGAGATTATCACACTATGTGAAGTCACAAAGATAAAGACAAATACCATATGATATCAGTTGTATGTGGAATCTAAAATATGACACAAATGAACTTATTTATGAAACAGAAACAGACTCACAGATATAGAAAACGAACTTACAGTTATCAAAGGGAGGGATAAATTAAATTTAGGAGTTTGGAATTAGCAGATACAAACTATTACATATAAAACAGATAAATGACATGGTCCTACTATGAAGCTTGGGGAACTAGATTCAATATCCTATAATAAATCATAATGAAATAAATCATATAAAAAAATGTGTATGTGTAAAACTGAATCACTTTGCTATATATGAAAAACACAACATTGTAAATTAACTATACTTCAATTAAATTTTTTTTTATAATCCAGGAAAAAAGTTATAAAGGGTCAATTCACTAGGAACATATTACAATTATAAATACATATGTACTTAACATTAGGGCACCCACATATATGAAACGCATTCATAGAATTGAAGGCAGAAAGTTACATAGTAATAGTAGATTTCAATATCCCACTTTCAATAGAACCAGAGAGATCAATAAGAAAAGGGAGGACTTGAATAACACTATACATCAGGTGGACCTAAAAGACATACAAAACATTCACCCAACAGCACCAGAATACGTATGCTTCTCAAGCACACAGAGAACATGCTGGTCACAAATCAAGTCTTAACATATTTAAGAACACTAAATCATACCAAATGTCTTTTCCAATCACAACAACATAAAACTGAAGTCAAGAGCACTAGGAAACCTGGAAAATTCACAAATATGTGTAAATTACACAACACTCTTGAATGACCAAGGGATCAAAGAAGAGATCACAAGGGAAATTAGAAAATATCTTGAGACAAATAAAAACAAAACATACTGAGAAGGAATTTTATAGCAATAAACTTCTACATTAAAAAAGGAGTTTCAAATCAACAACCTAATTTCATACCTCTAGAAACTAAAAAAGAAAAAAAAAACTAAAAAAGAATAACAAACTAAAACCAAAGTTAACAGAAGGAAATAAAAATTAGAAAAGAAATAAAATGGAAAATAGAAAAATAGTCAAATAAAGAAAGGTCAACAAAACAGAATGGAGAGCCCAAAAATAAAGATTCATGTAGATGTTAAAGAGATCTTGGTTTCATTTTTAATTAGTTTTATTCAAGTACAGTTTATTTACAATGTTGTTTTCATTTCCAGTATACAGCAAAGTGATTCAGTTTTTATACACACACTCATATATATATATATATTTTTTTTCTTTTTCAGAATTATTTAACCATATAGGTTATTACAAATATTGAGTATGGCCAAAAGGAAAATCTCTTCAAAATATGATGCTGGTGAAACTGGTATCCAAAAGAAAGAGAATGAAGATACCATAAATAAAAATTAACTCAAAATCTATTACAGACCTACATGTAAGACCTGAAACTATAATACTCCAAGAAGACGACAAGGGGAAAGCTTCAAGACAATGGAACGAGTAATGATTTCTTATATATAACGTCAAGCGTACAAGTAACAAAAACAAACAAATGAGACTACGTCCAACTGAAAAAATCTTGCACAGCAAAAGAAGCAGTCAACAGAGTGAAAAGGTTACCTACAGAATGGGAGAAAAATTTACAAACCAGTATCAGATAAGGAGATAGAAGAATTCATATGGACAAAGGACTTGAACATAACATTTCTCCAAGAAGGTATACAAATGGTCGATAAGCTTATGGAAAGATGCTCAGCATCACTAGTCATCAGGGAGATACAAATCACAAGCAGAGTGAGGTACTGCCTCATCGCCAACAGTATGGCCTTTATCAAAAAGACAAAACCAACAAGGACTGGAGAAGACGTGGAGAAATCAGAACCCTTATGCACTGTTAGTGGGACTGTAAATGGTATAGCCTTCACAGTAAACAGTATGAAGGTTCCTCCAAAAATTAAAATCAGGACTGCCATATGACCCAGCAATCCCACCCTAGGATATATATACACATATATATAAAACTAAAAACAGGCCTTGAAGAGATACTTGCAGATCCATATACACTGCAGCATTATTCAAAACAGGTTAAGATGTGTAGGCAACCTAAATGCTCACTGAAGGATGAACGGATCCAGAAATGTGAGCCAATTACAACAAGATAAATACCACATAATTCTATTTACATGAGATATTACAGTAACCAAACTCACAGAAACAGAAAGGAGAATGGTGGTTGTCAGGCGTGGGAGAAAAAAAAGAAGTGAGAATTGTTCAGTGGCTGCAGTTTCGGCCAAGCAAGATGACAAAGTTCTAGAGATGCACTCTACAACAAAGTGAACAGAGTAAGCAATAATAAAATCTATACTTAAAAATTATTAAGAGAGTAAAAAGATATATGTGTGTATGTATACATGTAGTTCAGAAAAATGAGGGTATCGATTAGGAGTACCAAAGGGATACTCCACTGAGACAAATTAATAACTGCTCTTCCCCAGCAAATCCAAATACATCTCTTCACATAAAACAAGTTGTTCTCCTTAACCTATACAGTGTCCATGATGCTCTTTGGAAAGTTATCCTTATCCATGGCAGAGGAGGTTTCTGAAATCTGAAAGAATTTATTAAATTTATTTTTATTATTTATATGCAAAGTTTCCATTTTCCCTCAGCTCAACTAATAGGAATTACTTATCTTTACTGACAGAGGAGAACTGAAGGATGATTAATATTTTCAGTCAGTAGAAGACAAGACATAAATGTGACTGAAATCTAGACACTGAAACATTTCTAGTGCAAGGAAAAAATGAAAGGCTTACTAATTATTTAAGGAGAGAACCTATACTGAACTCTTAAAGCCAGATCTATGAATATTTACATGGTATTTATGAAGTCCTTGACTATTTCCAGCTTCAATATGTTTTACTCACATAAGCTGAAAAAGGATGTCACAAAGGTTAAGCTTAAAATAAAAAAAAAACCTTCTTTATATATGAGTCCTATATATATTTATTATAATCACAAAAGAGTATAAAGAGCCAGTTTATATTCCTGAGAGAGAAAAGGACACTGCTACGTAACTCATTAACTTCTCTATGTATTGGGTATAACAGAGGTTAAGTTTGTTAAAACAGAAAACCACAAACTAGCCCAGATAACCACAATGGTGTGCTCACTCACCCAGAGCCAGACATCCTGCAGTATGAAGTCAAGTGGGTCTTAGGAAGCATTCCTATGATCAAAGCTAGTGGAGGTGATGGAATTCCAGCTGAGCTCTTTCAAATCTTAAGAGATGATGCTGTTAATGTACTACATGCAATATGCCAGCAAATTTGGAAAACTCAGCAGTGGTCACAGGAATGGAAAAGGTCAGTTTTCATTCTGATCCCAAGAAAAGCAATGCCAAGGAATGTTCAAATTACTGCATAACTGTGCTCACTACACATAGGTAGTAAGGTATTGCTCACAATCTTTCAAACTGGGCTTCAACAGTCCGTGAACTAAGAACTTCCAGACGAACAACGTGGATTTAAAAATGGCAAAGGAACCAGAGGTCAAATTGCTAACATCCGCTGGATCATAGAAAAAGCAACAGAATTAAAAAAAAAAAAATCTGTTTCACTGACTGTGAGAAAGCTTGCAACTGTGTGGATCACAACAAACTGGAAAATTCTTAAAGAGACAGGAGTACCAGACCACCTTACCTGTCTCCTGAGAAACCTGTATGCAGGACAAGAAACATCAGTTAAACTGGATGTGGAGCAACAGACTAGTTTCAAATTGGGAAAGGAGCAGTCAAGGCTATATATTGTCACCCTGTTAATTTAACTTACATGCAGAGAATATCCTGCAAAATGCTGGGCTCACAAACTGGAATCAAGACTCACAAACTGGAATCAAGATTGCCGGGAGAAATATCAACAACCTCAGACATGCAGATGTGCAGAAAGTGAAGACATGCAGAAAGTGAAGAGGAACTAAACACCCTCTTGATGATGGTGCAAGAGGAGTGAAAAGGCTGCTTAAAACTCAACATTCAAAAAACTAACTTTCAATATCCATTGGAAGTACTGATGCTGAAACTCCAATACTCTGGCCATCTGATGCAAAGAGCCAACTCACTGAAAAAGACCCTGATGCTGGGAAAGATTGAGGGCCAGGAGGAGAATGGGGCAACAGAGGATGAGATAGTTGAATGGTATCACCGACTTAATGAACATGAGTTTGAGCAAACTCTGGAAGATGGTGAAGAACAGGGAGTGCTGGAGTCCATGGGGTCCCAAAGAGTCAGACATGGCTGAGCGACTGAACAATAAGGTTAAGTTTGTAACATCTTAATCTGTGATCTCTTCCCTCTTTCCAATCTTAAGTACACACTTGATTTCCTTCTGTTTTTAAGATATAATGTCACCTACCTGTCACCTTTTCCTAATCTTTAGTTCTTTAACACTAAGAACAATTAAGTCAGTTTTCTGGAAAGTATTTGGTGATATCTGGCAGGGCAGTTTAATTAGGTAGGTGCAAGATTATCTGTTTCCAACATCAGCGTACTTAATTCTGCTTATCAATAAATCTTCAAAATTCATATTTTGGGGACAAATGCCAGACTCAACTAGTTAAATTTTAATGTCTATCACCAACCATGTATATAATATGCACCTATCATATAATGGCATAAATTATACTTTTATCCACACTATAAATGTCATATCAACATTCATATCATACATGCTTTAGTGAAACAGCTTATAAATATGAAAAAATGGGGAAAGAGGAGAGAAGCAAAGAAAGAAGAGTTGCTTTCCCTGTTTTCTATTGATATATTCTGGCAAATTCTAAAATTGCTGTACTCTCAATCTGTTCTGGCAAAATGGGACTAGAAAAAAAGTTGGCTAATTATTTGGAACCTCATACTTTTTCTTATTTAAAATGGATATTCCACTTTGTGAAATCCACTGAAATTTAGAGAATGGAAAGATTATCTTTCCCCAAATAAGTAAAATCTGAATGACTCTGTATACTTACTACCTTTTTATTATTTTATACATTATAATCTAAGAGAAAGTACATTCATTCTTTTATATTTTGACATGGCAGAAGTCTATCCTTGCAGCATCAATGACAAAAGATCAATATTTGCCTTAGGATCATGAAAAAACGATTGTCAAAGAAATCTGTGTATGTGTGGAGGGAGGGGTGTGTGTGTCTGTGTGTACGCGCATGTGTGCATGTATAAGCTATAAATACAAATATACATAAATGTATTTAGACATTTCTAAGATAGATTTTACCTATTGTCAAGACAATTTTAAAAAATTAAAACACTCCAAAGTTCAGCTGTATAGAATATAAAGTATCCTTTCTTTTCCCAGTTCATAACAGTTTCACTAATCTATCAGGTGGTGATCTGAGCTATTGATACAAATATATGCACTTCTATTTTCGAAACAAAGAAACACATAACAATTAAAACAAACAAAAAATAATTACCATGGAATTTGAAAGCTTGCTAGACAAAGTAGCTCTGACAACCCTAAAGAGACAAGGCTCCTCTGAACTGATTACACTCTGACCTCTTCCGGGCCATGGTGAAAAAGGAAAAGGGAAGAACCAGCTTTTAGTATTTCCCACAATGAATGACCCACCTCTAGATAAGACAAAGTCTGACAGTAACCCATCATTTACTTTTGCGTCAGAGTTCCTCCACAAAAAACCTCTGATTTTCTGGTGCGAATATGGCTCCCTAAACTGAAGACTACATTTCTCAGTTTCCTCTGCTTTGCTGTTAGGAAGAGCCAATGGGAACCAAGTGAAAGTGACAGGGATCTTCACCCTTTCTGTCTGCTAGCTGAAATGTGGACGTAGGCTGGCACTCCAGCAGCCACCTGAGATAAACTTGTAAGCCACACACAGGAAAATGGTAAGACGGGACCAGTCTGGATCTGCCACTTTGCAGAGGGCTATTTGCCTTGAAATACTTCCAGATTTCTCAAATGTGGGAGAGAGATAAACACCTATTTTGTATTAGAAACTGATGCTTACTCAGTTACTTTTAGTCAAACCTAGTCCCAATTCATGCTCAAAATTCTCCAAGCCAGGCTTCAGCAATCCATGAACTGTGAATTTCCAGATGTTCAAGCTGGTTTTAGAAAAGGCAAAGGAACCAGAGATCAAATTGCCAACATTCGCTGGATCATTGTGCTTTATTGACTATGCCAAAGCCTTTGACTGTGTGGATCCCAACAAACTGTGGAAAATTCTGAAAGAGATGGGAATACCAGACCACCTCACCTGCCTCTTGAGATACCTATATGCAAGTCAGGAAGCAATAGTTAGAACTGGACATGGAACAACAGACTGGTTCCAAATAGGAAAAGGAGTACGTCAAGGCTGTATTTTGTCACCCTGCTTATTTAACTTATATGCAGAATACATTGTGAAAAACGCTGGGCTGGAGGAAGTACAAGCTGGAATCAAGATTGCTGGGAGAAATATCAATAACCTCAGATATGCAGATGACACCACCCTTAGGGCAGAAAGTGAAGAAGAACGAAAGAGCCTCTTGATGAAAGTGAAAGAGGAGAGTGAAAAAGTTGGCTTAAAGCTCAACATTAAAAAAAACTAAGATCATGGCATCCAGTCCCATCACTTCATGGCAAACAGATGGAGAGCAGTGGAAACAGTGACAGATTTTATTTTTCTGGGCTCCAAAATCACTGTGGATGGTGACTATAGCCATGAAATTAAAAGACGCTTACTCCTTGGAAGGAAAGTTAAGACCAACCTAGACAGTATATTAAAGACCAGAGACATTACTTTGTCCACAAAGGTCCATCTAGTCAAGGCTATGGTTTTTCCAGTGGTCATGTATGGATGTGAGAGTTGGACTATAAAGAAAGCTGAACACCGAAGAATTGATGCTTTTGAACTGTGGTGTTGGAGGAGACTCTTGAGAGTTCCTTGGACTGCAAGGAGATCCAAGTCCATCCTAAAGGAGATCAGTCCTGGGTGTTCATTGGAAGAACTGATGTTGAAGCTGAAACTCCAATATTTTGGCCACCTGATGTGCAGAGCTGACTCATTTGAAAAGACTTTGATGTTGGGAAAGATTGAAGGCAGGAGAAGGAGGGGACGACAGAGGATGAGATGGTTGGATGGCATCACTGACTCGATGGACCTGAGTTTGGGTAAACTCTGGGAGTTGGTGATGGACAGGGAGGCCTGGCGTGCTGTGGTTCATGGGGTCGCAAAGAGTCAGACACGAATGAGCGACTGAACTGAACTGAATCCCAATTCTTACTCCTTACCACAAAAGACTGTACATTTCTGTTTCTTTTACGTGGAGATTTTCTTTATGAGGTCATGTCTTTCTGAGTATAGCATAAAATTTTTTTAAAATAAGAGTATGAATGACTGTCTGTCACTATTTGCCACCAGCTACCCTAAGAATTCTATGACATAACAAAATAAGAGCTAAAATATGTGCAAACAGAAAGGCTCTAGATTATTCTCCATTATCTAGATATTACCACCCCCAAAGATGTTTTCATTTGTCTGTTATAACAATACAGTGAAAATCAAGAGCAGAATTTAAGTTTGATGGCAATTGGATTTGCTTGGAAAGTTCCTGGAAAAATCCAGGGCTTTAAACTTCTTCTTTTACCAGTGGGGCAGGCTCCATCGCCTCTAAGGCTCCCACACCCGCACTGGCACTTTCTTCATTTCCTTTTAAATGTACATTTAAGAGAGTAGAATCTTTCTTAATTAAAAAAAAAAAAAAGAGCAGAAAAAGATTTAGAAATTAAAAAGGTAAGGGCCCTCAGGAGAGGACACACAGAGCAAATACAAATCAGAAAGGGTCATCATATATGGTAGTTGCTCAGTTATGTTTGACTCTTTGCAACCTCACAGACTGTAGCCCACCAGGCTCCTCTGTCCATGAAATTCTCCAGGCAAGAATACTGGAGTGGGTGGCCATTCCCTTCTCCAAGGGATCTTCCCGACCCAGGGACTGAACCCAGGTCTCCTGCACTGCAGGCAGATTCTTCACCATCTGAGCCACCAGGGAAGCCCCTTCATGGTATAGATGTCTAAAAATCACTGATAAAAATAATAGGAATCATTGAACAATAGAAGCAAAATGAAGCTGTAAAACCATTCTGTAAATATATTCTTTTCCTTGTGACTCTGACCTAGTCTATACATCTACTCTAGAATGCATAAGGAAGTCAAAGATTTGCCCACTGCAGTAGTAGGAACACAGATAGTGCCTACCTCAGGGGTTGGCACACCATACCTCACCAGCCAAATCCAAAAAGCCACTATCTGGTTTTGTAAGCCCAATGAGCTAAAAATGGATTCTGTATTTTTCAATGGTTATATTTCAAATAGCTGTGTAAGTACCTACATAATAATCTCAGTTGGCCTGCAAAATCTCTAATATTTGCTACTGAATTTTTAACAGAAAAAGTTTGCCAACACCTGATCTGCATGCCTAGCCATGTCTTTCAAACTAAGGTTTAAAGAAAGGAAAAATAAACATAACTTCAATTTGGAGAACTCTGGCAAAGTCCACTGTAGAGTTGACAGCATTACGATGTTAAAAATGACCTTTAACAACTGGGAAAGAAAGGATTACTTAGAATTTGAATGTGAACCACTGGTTCTCAACTAGCAAATAAGTCTACTTGGAAATAAGTCTTATGGTATGAGGCACTAATAAGCACTATTTGTAGTGAAAAGGCTAGGGACGTGCAGAAAGCTGAACAAATCATTGTCTTCTGTGTGTGCTCTTGTTTGACGGTAAGATTCCCAGAGTTTAAAAAAAAAATCTCCAGAATAAGATGCAGTATGCACCAAATCCAAAATTCATTCTACCTTACTTCTGTGACACCAAATATTTGGAAGAAAGCACCCCAAACAATACTTTCTTTAGTATAACTGGGGAAATACTTAGCACATATGACATCAAAGTAAGTTAGAGGGGATTAAAAGGTTAAATGTATACAATACATCATAAACTGAAGAGAACTAATTTAACCAATCAAATCTCTTGTGGAGGTGGTGCTTTCCAGGCTAAAGAAGAATGGAAGAAAAAGATTCACTGAAAATGTAGCCACATAAAATTAAAACGCTTCATGTCAAAACCAACAGAAGAGAAGACATGCCCAGTAAATATGATAAATGGGTGCACATATAACATGTAAACAGTTTACAGGGCAGTGAACACGAAAGTGAAAGTTCTAGCTGCTCAGCCGTGTCAGACTCTTTGTGACCCCATGTCTGCAGACTGCCAGCTCCTCTGTCCACGAAATTCTCCAGGCAAGAATCCTGGAGTGGATTGCCAGTCCCTTCTCCAGGGGGGTCTTCCTGGCTCAGGGGTCAAATCCGGGTCTCCGGCACTGCAGACAGATTCTTTACTGTCTGAGCCACCAGGGAGGCCTGGGCAATGAACATGAACAAGCCACGAAGAGAAAAATTCAACACGTTAACTTTCTTGTGTGTTCACTACTGCCCTCCTTTTGCTGTTTTCCTACTGAAACCAAAAAGAAATTCAAACTTGGTTCAAATCACAATCCAGCTGAAAACCTGGCTATAGTTCCCTAAGAGAAAAATCCTTAACATGGCCCACAGGAGGCAGATGGCACACCTCACCCCTTCACTCTCCAGCTCACTCTCTGCCCCCAGCTGCACCCGCTTTAGCTTCTTTCAGCTTAGCACGAGGCTGCTTCAGCGTTGGACGCCTTGCTCATGCTGGTCTTGGGTTGCTCGCTCCCTCACCCTCTCACTCTTAGGCATTCTTCAGTTTCCAGATCAGACTATTTCTTCAGAGTAGCTTTCCAGACTGTGAGTCCTCAAATTTAGATCAGATTCTCCTTTGTATGGTGACAGCATCTGTGCTTTCCATCGACAGCATTTGCCTCAGCTTTTAATTCTATGTTTGGAGGACAATTTCATTAAAGTCTAACCCTCTCACTGATAGACTCCTTAAGGTGAGGGATATTTCTTGACTATCCTGTTGATCCTTGTATCCTCAGCACCCAGAGAATATCATTACAATTTGTTTTAGAAACAAAACAATAACGAAATACTTTTTTTTTAATGCCAAAAACATTATTAATTTCGGGGGTACTTTTCCTACTTTTCTGTATCTTACATATTTTTCTAGTGCACGTTTAATAAACAGAAGTCTACAATGGACCTAAATTTAAATAAATAAATACAAAAAGTGACAACAATTTAAATAAAGCAACTGAAAGATGAAACCAGACCTTATGAAGAATTCAAGTAACAAAGTTCTTATATATTTATTGACATAGAAGATGTTCAAGATACAAAGAAAATGTATATGAAACCATTTCTGTTCAACCCAGGAAAGTACTAGAATTTCATACATTACAATTTTAACAGTGATTATCTGTGACCAGTGAGATTAGATTTTTTTTTTTTTTTGTACTTTTCCTACTTTTCTGTATCTTACATATTTTTCTAGTGCACGTTTAATAAACAGAAGTCTACAATGGACCTAAATTTAAATAAATAAATACAAAAAGTGACAACAATTTAAATAAAGCAACTGAAAGATGAAACCAGACCTTATGAAGAATTCAAGTAACAAAGTTCTTATATATTTATTGACATAGAAGATGTTCAAGATACAAAGAAAATGTATATGAAACCATTTCTGTTCAACCCAGGAAAGTACTAGAATTTCATACATTACAATTTTAACAGTGATTATCTGTGACCAGTGAGATTAGATTTTTTTTTTTTTTACTGTTTTTTCCCCCAAAATATTGTTCTCTGTATTTTTTTCAAATTAGGAAAAAGCTAATCTCTCTGAACAGCTATGCACTCTTGTAGATTGACAAGACAGTTCAATCTGGAACTCATTTTTAGGAATACATCTATATTTTTTCAAGTAAGGGATGCCTTATTTTAAGCTACCCGTTCCCTACTGTGCCATATCAAAACTACTTTCTATGGTTTGTTTTATTAAAGCATACTTGATCAGAGGGTCCTTCATAAGAATTACTATGCCAATATTTTTTAAAGCTTATGGCACTGACAACATGGTATTACATTTTAAAGTAAAATGCTATCCTCATGGATGGAGGAGCCTGGTGAGCTGCAGTCCATGGGGTCGCTAAGAGTCGGACACGACAGAGCGACTTCACTTTCACTTTTCACTTTCATGCATTGGAGAAGGACATGGCAACCCACTCCAGTATTCTTGCCTGGCGAATCCCAGGGATGGGGGAGCCTGGTGGGCTGCCGTCTATGGGGTCGCACAGTCGGACACGACTGAAGCGACTTAGCAGCAGCAGCAGCAGCAGCAGCAGCAGCAGCATGCTATCCTCTTTATCAATTTTAATTTTTTGACATTGCAGGACTCCTAAATTCTATTGTTGCCACGTGTTTATCACATATTCTTATATCCATAAAATTTCCCCCAAAAGTGATTCATAAGCTTAACTAAGAGAAGCAGAAAAACATTTTTGAAAAATTATTCTGCAGAACACTGTTTTTCACTTATTCCAAATAGCATAACAAGGAGGTTTGCAGGAAATGAAGTGAAACCATGGTAACTGACTAAACCTATCATGAGCTATCAGATCAAGAGAACACACAGTACATTACACGTCAACGCCCACCAGCCACATAATCCTTCTCTGGTTCCTTTTGATCCTTCTTCCTAAATATGAAAAAGCTTTCAACCAATTTTCATATTTTAAAAATGTGAAAGCCCCTGTACTAATATCTACTATAATCTATGACTTTACCTAAGAACTCTTTGGCTGGGTTCATTTTAAAAGTCAGCTTAATGATCTGAGATTCAATTAGAAATTTTTTTCCAACAGCGAAATTGTACTTTTTTACTTCAATGCATTTTACCACTTTCTAATAGAGTAGCAATAGTTTCTTCACACTGAATCACAGAGTTGTAAAGATTACCATTCTCTTAGGAATTCTTTCCTGAATAGATCTTTGTTGTCTGTTGTCTAGGCACTCAGTTGTGTCCGACTCTTTGCGACCCCATGGAGTGTAGTCTGCCAAGTTCCTCTGTCCATGGGACTTCCCCAGGCAAGAATACTGAGTGGGTTGCCATTTCCTTCTCTAAGGGGATTTTCCTTAGAAAATCAAGGGATCAAGCCCACATCTCCTGCATTGGTAGGCAGATTCTCTACCACTGAGCCACCAGAGGAGTTAATAGAATCTTCGTGAAAAGTGAAAGTCACTCATCATGTCCGATTCTTTGCAATCCCACGGACTGTACAGTCCCTGGAATTTTCCAGGCCAGAATACTAGATAGAGTGGGTAGCCTTTCCCTTCTCCAGGGGATCTTCCCAACCCAGGGATCGAACCCAGGTCTCCCACACTACAGGCTGATTCTTCACCAGCTGAGCCAAGAATATTACCAGCATTCTAAACTGAAAGACACAATGAATTAAATTACAAATGGAAATGCATTTTAATAGGTGCATTATGAGAGGAGCCCATTTTATCACCTTGTTGCCCATTCTATTACCAATAATCAACCCCTATCATGAGAACTAAAGCTAAACCCATAGTCTTTAGCTCAAAATGTCCTTAAACAGTTACCAACTATCAGCTGAGACTAAACAAACAAGGTATTGATAGCTTTTTAAAGGCACTGTCTATTAGTTACATAACTATACAGTCAAGCAGACAATAGGACAAAGATCTGGGAAGACTAGAGAGGATCTCTGCTTCTATAATTAGCCTCTACCTAATAACTATCACTTAAAATAAAATACAATGTATATACATGACATAAAAATGCATATATACTTTATACTTGACCAACTTCTAGAAGGACAGACAAATGACTGTGAATAGCATTATCTCTATAGACCAGAACTAAAAGTATGTGGAGGGAAAGTAAGGTATAATATAATAATATACCATTTTCTTATTTAAAAAATAATTTTTTTTACCAGTCATATATTGTTTTCATAATCAAAAGAGATGTTATAAGTGACACGAGTTCAAGAATACTATTATTTTTAGAGATTATTTTTCTCTGAAAAGGATTCCAAACTCACTACAAAATTATTCTTATAAGCACATATGATTATGAAATGATTTTGTAACGGAAGTTTACCTTATATAATTAAACTTGATACATACTTAGTTTGACTATTTTAGGGGAGAGGGAAAGTTAACTTTTGAGAATTAGTTGGAATAAATTTCATCCTTAAAGGCTTTAAACAAAGGTTTAGCCACTTAATAAAAATGGTACTGTATTATAACTAAAAAATCTTTATTAAAAACTCACTGACTTAAAAAGCTAAGGGTTTACTCTTGTGCCACACCCCTTTTCAATTTACATAAATGCTGCATGTTTTATTATTTTGAATGTTGTTTTTCATAAGTTATGTTTTCTGTTTCTTAGTTTTTGTTCTTGAGGAAGTTAAGCCTCAGTTTTCTTATCTGTAAAACGCAAAAATACAGCATCTAACCAATGGACTTATTTGTAAATAAAACTGAGTTTTCCACCTTGTATATCAGAGTTAGAGGTCAGAGTTACAAGATATCAAATCTGTTGGCCCTTTCAGGGGCCAGGAGGTCTGATGTAGCTCAAGTCCTTGGGCTGCTCACATCTGGCTGTTAACCCCTGTTAACGCCTCTTAGTGTACCATATAACAGCACAATTTTCTGTGGGTGTCACTACATGAAAAAGTACTAGAAAACACTGAATGATAATTCATAAAAGATATTTATCATACTCCCTGATACAGTCAATATTCAGTAAACATTAACTATTACATGTAAAAACCTATTAGGCCCATTAATAAAATATTTGGGTATGCAAATCATTCACAGGAAAGGAGGCACAGTATCAACATATTATGGAGGTGTTTCTGGTTACCAAGAAACAGCTCTTAAATTTAAAAGAATCTGGTATGTTTCCTACTGCCTCTTAAAGTAGATATTCAAGTTATATTCTAGTTTCTCTTTCAGAGTAGACAGCCAGAGAGTCAGAATTCTCCCTCTTGTATCAGTTATTGTTCGTTAGCCACAAAATGTACTTGAAACTCAATTCCACCCTAAAAGAACTACTCAGTGGAATATGCCTTATGCTGTGCCTTAAAAATACAAAAACCAAATCTTGAAATCTGCTTTGTTGACTTCTCTACCTTCTGCTTTAAACCCATTGCTATGGATGGATACTTTTGAGAGGAAACTGAAGTTTTGAATAGACAGAAGATCAATGAATAAAAATCATGCTGTGAATAAAATCTGAAAAATTAAGTACCATTCAGAAGTAAAGTGCAAATCAAAATCACGAGATAGCACTTCATACTCACTAGGATGTCACACCCACTATTTAAATCAGAGACATAATAACAGGTATTAGCAAAGAGTGGGGAAACTAGAACGCTCACAGATTGCTTGTGGGGTTATAAAATGGTAAAACCACTTTGGAAAGAAAAATTTGGCAGTTCATATGATCCAGCAGTTTCACTCCTAGGTATATACCCAAGAGAAAGAGAAACATATGCCCACACAAAGCCTTGCATACAAACATTATTCACAGTAACTGCATTATTTGGAATGCCAAAAAATGGAAGCTCAAATGTCCATCAATTGCTGAATGGATAAGTAAAATATGATATATATCCAAACAGTGGAACAGTATTCAAATATTATTAATAAAAAGATATAATGTAGTGATACATGCAGCAGCATGGATGGACCCTGGAAAAACGCTAAGAGAAAGAAGTCATCACAAAAGAACACATGTACACAATTCTACTTTTATGAAACATCCAGGATGCATAAATCTACAGAGATAAAAAAGTAGGCTAATGGTTCCCTGGGGCTGGGTGGGTTGGGGAGAAATGGGAAGTGCCTGCAAATGGGTTATGGAGTTT
>SJYX01021085.1:57366-84605 GCA_006410675.1 Oreotragus oreotragus
GCTCTAAGATTGATTATGTTGCATAACTTTGTGAATGCATTAAAAATCACTGAATTGCACACTTTAAGTGGGTGAACTGGTAGGTTATTCCTAACTGAAAGAAGGGAAAAGCTTAAGACTAAGATACAATACATGTAAAAGGCAAGCTTTGGGATATAGTTAAAAAATAAGAAAAAGGTTGAATTTTTGTAATATATAGAAAGAGTGCTTGGCTGCTGTAAGTAGATGTTTCAGAACATTCTTAGGATAGGACGTAAATCTTTTTTGGTCCAGGGAAAAAAATCAGAAAACAGGAAGAAAAAAATTGGTGAGGCAATTAGCTCTTAAATTTTTTTCTATCAATTCAACACTTCAACAAGGAATCTTTCAAGTTCATTAATCAACAAGGAGAGTGGAAAAAAAGAAAAAAATGAGGAAGCTGTCTGACTTACTAAACAGAAGAAATCTGATACATTTTTTCCTTCTTTTCTCCCCTTACTCCCAACATTTAATTCTAACTTATTAACTGAAAATGAGAAATAACTCAAAAGCTCAAACAGCCTATCCATTTTTTTTGTATTTATTTATTTTTTTACACGAACTCCCCAGCCTATCCATTTTTAAGTTTTTTCTCTCTGTAAATGAACCACATTGAAAGACATTAATCAGAAAATTACATTCTATTAGGCCACCAACACACTGATACCAAAATCAGACAAGGATACCACAAAAAGAGAAAATTACAGGCCAATATCACTGATGGCCCTCTATAGGCAAAAATCCTCAACAAAATACTAACAAACCAATTCCAACAATACAGTGAAAGGATCATATGCCATGATCAAGTTGGATTTATCCCAGGGATGCAAGGATTCTTCAGTATCCACAAATCGATTGATGTGATACACCATATCAACAAACTGTAGAATAAAAACCATATGATCATCTCAATAGATGAGAAAAGGCTTTTGATAAAATTCAACATCCACTTGTGATTTTTAAAAAACTCTTTAGAATGTGGGCACAGAGGGAACACATCTCAACAGGACATATAGGACAAACCCACTCAAAAGACCATGCATGGCAAACCCGCATATATGACAAAGCCAAAGCTAACATCATACTCAATGGTGAAAAGCGGAAAGCATTTCCTCTAAGATCAGGAACAAGACAAGGAGGCCTCCTCTTGCCATTTTTACTCAACAGTTTTAGAAGTCCTAGCCACAGCAATCCGGGGAAGGCAATGGCACCCCACCCCAGTACTCTTGCCTGGAAAATCCAATGGACGGAGGAGCCTGGTGGGCTGCAGTCCATGGGGTCGCTAACAGTCGGACAGACTGAGCGACTTCACTTTCACTTTTCTCTTTCATGCATTGGAGAAGGAAATGGCAACCCACTCCAGTGTTCTTGCCTGGAGAATCCCAGGGATGGGGGAGCCTGGTGGGCTACCGTCTATGGGGTCACACAGAGTCGGACACGACTGAGGTGACTTAGCAGCAACAGCAGCAGCCACAGCAATCAGGGAAAAAAAGAAAGAAGAGGAATCCAAATTGGAAAGGAAGAAATAAAACTGGCCCCTTTCACAGATGACACAATGCTATACATAGAAAATTCTAACTATGCTGCCAGAAAACTACTAGAGCTCATCAATGAATGTGGTAAAGTTGCTGGACACAAAATTAATACATGGAAATCTTGCATGTATACACTAGTGACAAAATATCAGAAAAAGATATTAAGGAAACAATCTCATTTACCACTGTATCAAAAAGAATAAAATACCAAGGAATAAACCTACCTAAAGAAGCCAAGTCCTATACTCTGAAAACCATAAAATGCAATGAAAGAAATTAAAGACGACACAAACAGATAAAAAGGTATACTGTGTTTTTGGACTAGAAGAATCAACATTGTCAAAATGACCATACTACGCAAGACTCTACAGATTCAGTGCAATTCCCATCAAATTACCGATGGCATTTTTCACAGAACTAGGACAGAAAATTTTAAAATTTGTACAGAAACACAAAAAAGGTCCCAAATATCCAAAACAGTCTTGAGAAAGAAAAGAGCTGGAGGAATCATGCTTGCTCCCTGACTTTATACAACAAAGCTATAGTAATCAAAAACAGAATGGTAGTGGCATAAAAACAGACATATATAATGGAACAGGATAAATCTGAAGTAAGTCAGACAGGGTAAGACTAATATCACATGATATCACATATGTGGAATCTAAAAAAATGATACAAATGAAATTACTTACAAAACAGACACAGACTCACCAACATAGAGAAAACAAACTTATGGTTACCAATAGTGGGGCTGCGGGTAGAGATAAATTAGGAGTTCAAGATTAACATATACACACTCCTACATAGAACACAGATAAATGACAAAGACCTACTATGCAGAACAGGGAACTATACATCTTGTAATATCTTATATTGAAAAAGAATCTAAATGTATGTTTGCTTTATTGTTTTAGTAACTAAGTTGTGTGCAGCCCCATGGACTGCAGCCTGGTCTTCTCTGTCCATAGGCTTTCTCGGCCAAGAATACTGGAGTGGG
Organism: Oreotragus oreotragus; assembly: GCA_006410675.1. Lineage (NCBI taxonomy): Eukaryota > Metazoa > Chordata > Mammalia > Artiodactyla > Bovidae > Oreotragus > Oreotragus oreotragus. The sequence continues at coordinate 59,917 of SJYX01021085.1, forward strand.
TTGCCATTTCCTTGTCCAGGGGATCTTCCCAACCTAGGGATTGAACCTGCGTCTCCTGCATTGCAGGTGGATTCTTTACCAATGAGCCACCAGGGCTGTCATAGATATATAGTGCTGCTGCTGCGTCACTTCAGTCGTGTCCAACTCTGTGCGACCCCATAGACGGCAGCCCACCAGGCTCCCCCGTCCCTGGGATTCTCCAGGCAAGAACACTGGAGTGGGATGCCATTTCCTTCTCCAGTGCACCAAGGTGAAAAGTGAAAGTGAAGTCGCTCAGTCGTGCCCGATTCTTAGTGACCCCATGGACTGCGACTCATATGAGTATATACATATATATAAACATAATACTGTAAGAAATGTTAGTTGCTCAGTCATCTCTGACTTTGCAACCCCATGGACAGTAGCCCGCCAGGCTCCTCTGTCCATGGAATTCTCCAGTCAAGAATACTGGAGTGGGTGGCCATTTCCTTCTCTAGGGGATCTTCCTGACCCATGGATCAAACCATGTCTCCTGCATTGAAGGCACATTTATAAACACTGCAGGCAGATACATAAACACATGTGTATATATATATGCATGTGTGCTAAGTTGCTTCAGTTGTGTCCAACTCTGTGAGACCCTATGAACTGCAGCCTTCCAGGATCCTCTGTCCATGATATTCTCCAGGCAAGAATACTGGAGTGGCTGCTGTGCCCTCCTCTAGGGGATCTTCCTGACCCAGGAATCAAATGCGTGGTCTTAACATCTGCCTGCACTGGCAGGCAGGTTCTTTACCACTAGCGGCACCTGGGAAGCCCGTGTATATATATACATATTTATATATTTATATATACATATATCTCACTCACTTTGCCATATACCTGAAACTAACACAACATTGTAAATGAACTAAATGTCAATTTAAAAAAAGGTTTAAAAACTATCCCTCAAAAAAAAGTTACTCAGTGATCATGGAGTCCACAACAAGAGGAACTAAGCGAATCCAACGTTTAATAGATTATTTCTCAGAGTGTTTCACAGAGAGATTCCACAAAAAGAGGGTATCACGATCAATTGAGTTTGGGAAATGCAGTATGGTTCTATTAACACACACAGGCTCTGACCAATACTGCATCCAACAACCCAACTGATTATGTTTAGCGGCAGGGAAACTCACGCTGTTCCTTTAGAAGCATCTCCATACTAGAGATAGCACTGCCAATGTTGGCCAAGATTACCCTCTCCCATAGTTCCTGGACTCTAGAACACACTTCTGTGACTTGCCTATTTCCCTCAAGGCTGACCAATTCTTCTGATCAATGATTTAAATATGATGATACATTTCACTTATAGTCAAATCTTCAATGTTGAGAAGGTACTATCTTCCATTTTGACTCAAGGTTCCAGCTAGGGTCTTTGATTTTTCTCAAAATGAAAATAATCCTATTGATATATTTGTCTGATTGTAAAAAGTGATACATAAGACATTGTTAAAAATATCAGGCAAATCAGAAAGGTACAGAGAAGTATTAATAAAAATCACCTTTAAGTTCATTATTCAAGAGATAACACTGTGAATAGTGGCAATCATTCTTTTAGACAGCTGTCTACTTACCTATACACCCTTAAGAGACACACACACACGTTAAGCAGTATGATACTATACATACTATCCTGACAGTGAATTTTATTTTTTAGGTTAACATAAGGTATACTTCAGAACTTATCAAATGAATATTTTTTAAAGAAAATATAATAAATATGCCCAAACATTTTGCTTCTTAGTTTTTCATTGCTTTCCAGTATCTAAAATTTTTACAGATAATTCTTATTTTGATGGTCAGTATAAAATCAACAGGAAGCATCAAGGACTGTGGGTATAAAACAGTCTCTGGAATATCCCCAAAATCTGTTCTGGAATATCTAGACACAGGGTTTGGGGATCATCAAGACTCTTGCACATGTGTCGTCCAGTTCATTACCCAATACAGAGAAACTAAAATGAATCTGACTCAACAGGAATGTCTCTAGAGTTGCCAAATTTGGAGTTAACATTTTTCCTCATAAGGAACCCTTTAAAATCTATAAAGTAACTAGAAACTCTTTTAAAGAACAGTTTTCCATTGCCCAGGGAAAACCATTTACTAAATTAATTGTCAAGTAATTCTGGTAAAACTTAATTTCCACCACCCTATCCATTTATTTATTCTTATTGCTCCCATAACGGTTTTTAACATTGCTAATATTACAAATAACCATTACTCTCTTCTATTAAAAGTCTTCAGTGACTCCTATTTCCTACAAATAAAATTCAAATTCTTAAGCATGAAATACCAGCCTTTCCTGGCAATCCTACTGCTAACTTCCTGCACCCCCGAGTCCCAGAAGCATGCCATATACCGAATGTTCCACACTGTTCCAAATATTCCTTCCCTGACTTTTTCTTCCTCCCAAAATACTTTTTTTTTTTTTTTTAATTAATCACATCCTATCCTTCTACCTGGCAAAATTACATTTTACCTTTAAGAGGCAGCTTAAATGTCTTCCTTTTTGACCCATTTGGATAATATCTGATAGAATTCAAAAACTCAATAAAAGATCCTAAATATTATGTAACATTCTTTCTTACTGATGTTTGCAATCAGCACAGAAGACTCTTTATAACATTATTTCATTTTGCTATGGTTTCTATTTTCATAGTTATAAAATACTTTGGGATGATGTGCTGCTATTTTTGATGATGCAGGTTTTTCTATAATCTTTAAAATATTAAATTATTTTAAAAGTCAGTTTGGAAAATACTTTAAATCAAGTTGAAAATATTACAGCAAAAGAATTTTATCAAAATAGAATTTATATAACTTTGGTGCCTGGCCTTGCCTAAAACTTTCTGTGGAACTCATACTAGATTTTCTTACCATTTACCAAAGCTAAAACGGAATATACTACTTTAATAAGAAGTTGGTCAGGACTAAAAGATTTGAAGGATTGTATCATGGGCTGATCCTCACTATCTAATAAGGAAACAACTTTAATGAATACCTACTATGCTACACCCTGGAAAAGGACATGGCAACCCACTCCAGTGTTCTTGCCTGGAGAGTCCCATGGACGGAGGAATCTGGCGGGCTACAGTCCGTGGGGTCACAAGAGTCAGACATGACTTAGCTACTAAACCACCACCACTATGCTACACTGTGTAACTGGTATCCATTTCAACCTTCTTCCTTCTTTTAAAACAGGAGAAGAAAACCAGACTTTTATGTGGTAAGAACCAGATTCTTATTAGAAACAGTGATGGGAATGAGAAAACAGATAACAAATATTTAAAAGGCCATTTCCCATGATCATTTAAACTAGCTCTCTACTAGTCTTTTTACTTTCTTATTTCACATTTCCAAGAATTCATGGTACAGTGCTTATGTAATTTTAAGAGTTACTTATAAAGAAAAACTGTTTTGATAGGTTATGGTTCAAAACATATATAGGAAAAGATGGAAGAAAAAGAAGAAAAAGATTTCATCAGAGGATTAACATCTTATTTAAAAAAAAAAAGCACATGAAAATTCTGGACACAGTACAGAACTCAATGAATGGATTTACAGCTGACCAAAAAGAACAGAAACGAGTAGAATAGAGGTCAAGTGGACTGGAAGACAGGTCAACAGAAAATGTCCAAACTGAAGTTCAGAGAGATGAAAGTCAGGAAATTAGAAGTCCAGAGGGGGGAAAAAGAAAGTTATAGAATGACGCATAAATTTTTTTTAAGTCGTTCTAAAACTACGAAAATCATATAAAGAAAAATGTCTTCAACAAAACTTCTTAAATTATTTTAGGTTACTTACAGCTGATATATACCATGATACCTCATTAAACTATAACTAATACAAATGCTGTCAAAATCAACACAAAAAATTCCCAAGTGACAGGAATCACTTCATGTTTCATGAGGTTTAATCTAGTGCCTGGGAGAACATCTTATCTTTTTTTATAGGGTATAAAGAGCATCTTATCTTCAGCTGCAGTCTCCAACCACGTGGACGTCCAATGCTTCAATGGATAAAAAGCTCTGACTGAGCAACAATCATTTTTCCTTAACCAAGCAGTCCACAACAGCAAAGGCAGAAAAGCAGGACAAGGCCCGGCTGGAAATTCAGGTTGAAACAGGAGTGTAGGAGAAGATGGCAATGAAGAGGAAAGTGAGATGTCAACCACAGACAACCTTTCATGTCATGCAATGAGAATCTCTTTCCTGGCTGCATTAAGCTGATACTGAGACAGCACCCTTACAACACATACTTCCTGAACTAGTAGTAACTTACACTGTACACAAAGATCATCAGTAAAGGTTAGGCTTCCCCAGGTACGGGGAAGATGCCAATGATAAGATAAGAGGGAGGTGTGGCCTTTGAAACCTTGTGTCCCAGTCAACATTGCAACTTCAATGATCACTGCATCAGATTTTACAACTGATCACTCATTAGCGAGAATAAGGCTGGATATAGAGAAATTTCTCATGGAACTAACCCAGGAGGTGCCTTGATTGAAAAGGAGGGAGAAATGTGAGAAATACTTAAGAAATAAATGATTGTCGGGTATGGCTGTGTGAAATGAACAAGATGAAAAAGTTCTTTTAATCATTAGATAATACAGGTACAAGTACTTTAGGCTCTCCAGAGTCTATGAAAAGGTATAAAATATATATATATATATAAAAAGATATGGTTCCAAAACATAAAAGGAAAACTATGAAACTAAAGTTAATTCCAAAAGCAATTTATGTTTCAAAACACAAACAACAGCAAAAAAAATAAACATTTGATATGGGATACAGTATTTGATAACAGTGTAAGATGGAAGCCTCTAAATGAGTAAGGCCAAGCCTACAGACATCTTAAAACACAACTAAGAGAAAAGAAAATGGTGTCTTGCTTTTGGTCTTATGAGATGGCTAAATAACAGTGTCGCCAGCTATTAAAGGGAATACAAGCGTATTTGGTAGGAAAACTGATGAGCTTGGTTTTGGACATACTGAGGCTGAGGTGCCTCTGGAACAACTTGAGTTCAACAACTTATTCCTAATTTTAGGGCATGTTTAATACAGAAAGTACAATATGAGCAATGACAACATCATAATGAACACTGGTGGCCATAAACCCCACTTCAGTGGGTCACATACTCTTCAAACAAACTGCTGTTAGTTGGGAGAGTCATTCGTTGGAATGGGGAGTATTAGATAAGATTAACAGATAAATCAATACAACTATTTCACATTCTGTTTATCTTCCTTGCCATACATCTAGTTCAAAACTACAAGCATCATATTTCAGCATTTAAATTGCTCACAAAGCATATTCACAAATTGCCCACCTCCACTACAACCCCTTTCACTATCTCTTTGCCATGTAAAAACTTTATGATGATTGTTCCATACCAAAAGGAAAGCTGCATGCTACCCAAGGCCTATACATCAAACTCATGTTGATCTATTCCTCAATCCAATTCTAGGACTCCTGGGCCAGAGGAGACAGTGAGTGATTACAAATAAAGTCTCGAGTAGCAGTAGCGAGGGTGAGAGGGCAGGAATGAGGAAAAGCTGGGAAGACTGGGGTGCTACTTGTCTCTAAATGGAATTCTTCACCCCAGGGCATATGATGGAGTCATTCAGTAAAATCAGCATTATAACCACATTACGAGAGGCAATGTGGTATAATGGAAAGTATCTGAACTTTGCAGTGTGGCAAAACAGAGTTCCAATTCTGGCTCTCGAACTTGCTACGGGATCTCAGAAGAAGGTGGGGAGATGGCAACAAATGGAAAAGGAAGAGTGTACAGATTTCTCTCTTTCCTCTCACCCCACCTCCTTCTTCCTTTGTTCGGCCCATGAGCCTGGAGTTAAAGGCGTATCTGCCCCAGACACTCAGATGACGACCTATTTGGATACGTGATGTCACAGAATCCTAGAATTATAAAATGGTAAGAGTACGAAGATGAAGAACATGGCTTCAAGAATATAGGTGATCTGCCCCAGATCAATCTTTTAGTGTATTTAGTGGCAACAGAAATAGATATTTGGATTCCCAGCCCAGATGTTTTTCTCCTCTATGTCACAACTTAAACCTGGAAAATATGTAATTAATTAAAGAGGGATTTACCTTTTATAATTTTCCATAAAGAGCAAATTTCCATGAATTCCTATTAACAACCTCTGTTCCCTAAGTATGCCATTGATTCCAAATTCAGCATGAAGAAATACTGAATTATATCATTCTTTTGCCAGGAAGATTAATAATAAATCTGGTAGCTGGGAGTTAAGAGCAGTTCCTGCTCACTTACCAAGCGTAAGTGATTGGAGAAGGAGTTAAACATGGTCATACCAGAGTCCTAAGCTTCATTCGGGAAAGGCAATGGCACCCCACCCCAGTACTCTTGCCTGGAAAATCCAATGGACAGAGTAGCCTGGTGGGCTGCAGTCCATGGGGTCGCTAACAGTCGAACAGACTGAGCGACTTCACTTTCACTTTTCTTTCATGCATTGGAGAAGGAAATGGCAACGTACTCCAGTGTTCTTGCCTGGAGAATCCCAGGGATGGGGGAGCCTGGTGGGATGCCGTCTATGGGGTCACACAGAGTCGGACACGACTGAAGTGACTTAGCAGCAGCAGCAGCGAGCTACATTATCATCTTGCCATTGTCTCTCTGTGGTCACCAAAAGAAATGCTGTTTCTTTGACTTCTTTCTTAAATGAAGTTTCTACTTTTAAATCTTTTCCAAACAACGTGTAAGTGAATGCACATATGAACAAACGAACGAGTGAACAAAGACAATTGATAATTATTCTAAGCCTCTGGAGAGGCAACAATGTGGAGTGATTAAGAGCATAGACTCTGAAACCCAACTGCCTAAGTTCGAATCCCAGCTACATGAATTTTTAAGTGTATGACCCTGGCCAAGCTCCTCAACCTCTAGGCCCTCTGTTTCCTTATCTATAAAGTGGAAACAGTAATTGTACACACATCCTAGACCTGTTACGAAGATTAAATGAGGTTAGAGGTCTAGCAGGAGGTAGGCCCAACAGATAAGCATGCCACTGCATTATTGTTCTGTTATTACCGCAGGGTTAATGGATATATTTGTTTCTGGCCACTGTGCTGTAAGCTAAGAACAGACAAAATGCCAGGCAAAGTTCAATAGATAGGAAAGAGCCAGGAGTTCCCAAGGAAAGCTGCCTGAACCAAAAGCCAATTTAAGAGAAATGACATTGGCTTTAATTTTAGAAGTTACAAAGATCTTTTCTCTTTAGTTCCCTTCCTTATTCAAAAAATAGATGGGCGCTGACACAGCAGGACCGATGGGAGGGAATGGGTAAGATGAAATATAAGAAAGCAGCTACAATAAAAATGCCTTAAAAGTTCTTAATTACTGAGTGCTACCATTCATGAGGAATTTTTAAGAGTCTCAAAGCTATTAAAATGGTAATTAGGTCCCAAGAAAACAAGAAGCAATTCAATTACATGCTGGATGCTTTCAAAATTTAAAGCCCTCTATTAAGAGGGTTTTGAACGAGGCACAGTTATAATTACAGGTCCACGACCAACCTTAAAGCCAAAGTGTAGGTTCCTGGCTGACGCTGGCTCTCCCGAATGAGGTAGCTCCCCTCAGCTACACTCAAGAGCTGGTCTGCAGCTTCTCGGGAGATCATGCCGTGAAACCTAAGAAACAAAGTCAATTCAGAAACTGCACGCTTTCCACCTTTTTTGATAAAACAAAGCCTCCCACCTTCTCCTGGAGTTTTCTGGACAAAGTACTGCCATATAATCGGAGGGGAGCAGTTGGGTTTAACTGTGCTTGTGTTTCCCAGGGCCTGGCCCTGGGCCGGCTTCTCTGTAGCGACAGGAACAGCACCGAAGTAGCTCTCCAATCCATTTAACAATCATGGAGTCAAAATTCACTTCCATCTCCGGGAAGATCAACCACCTCTCTCAAGAGGACAATTCCCTTCTTATGTAGCTGCCTGACCATATGGACATGCTAAAAAAAATACACAGAAACGTGTCCCACTTCCTTTCCTCACACCAGTGGCATTGCTTCAAATTTTTGGCTCAGAGTCTATGGTTGGCAATTTTCCAGGACCCTGGGTTGCCCTTAATTGGCATGATTGCCCAATAATGTGCATAATCTGCATTAGTGCATACTCAAGCCAAGAGCCAACAACTGTAACACTTGCTTTCACTCCCTGCTAAAACACTATTTGTGATTAACAGAGAAAAAAGGAGTAAGAATAAACATAAATAACACATTCCTTATACAAAACATGGTAGGTTCACCTATAACATTCTGACATAAAACACTGGAAAATTTAAAAACATCAATGGTAACTAATCATTAGCATTAAAAATATAAAATCACCTTGCTTTCGGATGGCGATGTACAATTTACAAAGAACCTACACATATATTATGTCCTTTTATTAACTCCAAGAAAAACCGAATTGAGCAAATGCTCAACTGAGACTGTAGCTTTTAAAGGTACAAAAAAACCCCCAACAGTCCCTTGAATTTGGAATGATACATTGAAAACGCCCTGATATGGTACAATAATAACTTAAGAACTTTATGAGAGTTCAAGTGGCAACCTTTTGTAACTTTTCTCATGGGGAAGATTTGGTCTTTCTCAATTTAAGTCTTAAAGTAGCTCATGTAACTATGCTCAATTAGAACATGTTTCAGACAACATGACAATTAGAATAGCAATGTTTAAAGATGGCTCCTGGAATTTCTTATTTCCATACATTTCCTCAACTGTTCAGAACCAGATCCACTCTGATTCTGTTGGAACAAGATGGTAGCCTACCCCTAGTGATAACATATGTATTAGATTATCAGATTGATATTTTAAGTTTACATGACATCAATTAATTGAGAAAGTTTAATATCCTGTCTCTTATACACATCTAGATGTGTATAAGAGACAGAATCTACCTAAAGAAGCCAAGTCCTATACTCTGAAAACCATAAAATGCAATGAAAGAAATTAAAGACGACACAAACAGATAAAAAGGTATACTGTGTTTTTGGACTAGAAGAATCAACATTGTCAAAATGACCATACTACGCAAGACTCTACAGATTCAGTGCAATTCCCATCAAATTACCGATGGCATTTTTCACAGAACTAGGACAGAAAATTTTAAAATTTGTACAGAAACACAAAAAAGGTCCCAAATATCCAAAACAGTCTTGAGAAAGAAAAGAGCTGGAGGAATCATGCTTGCTCCCTGACTTTATACAACAAAGCTATATAATCAAAAACAGAATGGTAGTGGCATAAAAACAGACATATATAATGGAACAGGATAAATCTGAAGTAAGTCAGACAGGGTAAGACTAATATCACATGATATCACATATGTGGAATCTAAAAAAATGATACAAATGAAATTACTTACAAAACAGACACAGACTCACCAACATAGAGAAAACAAACTTATGGTTACCAATAGTGGGGCTGCGGGTAGAGATAAATTAGGAGTTCAAGATTAACATATACACACTCCTACATAGAACACAGATAAATGACAAAGACCTACTATGCAGAACAGGGAACTATACATCTTGTAATATCTTATATTGAAAAAGAATCTAAATGTATGTTTGCCTTATTGTTTTAGTAACTAAGTTGTGTGCAGCCCCATGGACTGCAGCCTGGTCTTCTCTGTCCATAGGCTTTCTCGGCCAAGAATACTGGAGTGGGTTGCCATTTCCTTGTCCAGGGGATCTTCCCAACCTAGGGATTGAACCTGCGTCTCCTGCATTGCAGGTGGATTCTTTACCAATGAGCCACCAGGGCTGTCATAGATATATAGTGCTGCTGCTGCGTCACTTCAGTCGTGTCCAACTCTGTGCGACCCCATAGACGGCAGCCCACCAGGCTCCCCCGTCCCTGGGATTCTCCAGGCAAGAACACTGGAGTGGGATGCCATTTCCTTCTCCAGTGCACCAAGGTGAAAAGTGAAAGTGAAGTCGCTNCCCCATAGACGGCAGCCCACCAGGCTCCCCCGTCCCTGGGATTCTCCAGGCAAGAACACTGGAGTGGGATGCCATTTCCTTCTCCAGTGCACCAAGGTGAAAAGTGAAAGTGAAGTCGCTCAGTCGTGCCCGATTCTTAGTGACCCCATGGACTGCGACTCATATGAGTATATACATATATATAAACATAATACTGTAAGAAATGTTAGTTGCTCAGTCATCTCTGACTTTGCAACCCCATGGACAGTAGCCCGCCAGGCTCCTCTGTCCATGGAATTCTCCAGTCAAGAATACTGGAGTGGGTGGCCATTTCCTTCTCTAGGGGATCTTCCTGACCCATGGATCAAACCATGTCTCCTGCATTGCAGGCACATTTATAAACACTGCAGGCAGATACATAAACACATGTGTATATATATATGCATGTGTGCTAAGTTGCTTCAGTTGTGTCCAACTCTGTGAGACCCTATGAACTGCAGCCTTCCAGGATCCTCTGTCCATGATATTCTCCAGGCAAGAATACTGGAGTGGCTGCTGTGCCCTCCTCTAGGGGATCTTCCTGACCCAGGAATCAAATGCGTGGTCTTAACATCTGCCTGCACTGGCAGGCAGGTTCTTTACCACTAGCGGCACCTGGGAAGCCCGTGTATATATATACATATTTATATATTTATATATACATATATCTCACTCACTTTGCCATATACCTGAAACTAACACAACATTGTAAATGAACTAAATGTCAATTTAAAAAAAGGTTTAAAAACTATCCCTCAAAAAAAAGTTACTCAGTGATCATGGAGTCCACAACAAGAGGAACTAAGTGAATCCAACGTTTAATAGATTATTTCTCAGAGTGTTTCACAGAGAGATTCCACAAAAAGAGGGTATCACGATCAATTGAGTTTGGGAAATGCAGTATGGTTCTATTAACACACACAGGCTCTGACCAATACTGCATCCAACAACCCAACTGATTATGTTTAGCGGCAGGGAAACTCACGCTGTTCCTTTAGAAGCATCTCCATACTAGAGATAGCACTGCCAATGTTGGCCAAGATTACCCTCTCCCATAGTTCCTGGACTCTAGAACACACTTCTGTGACTTGCCTATTTCCCTCAAGGCTGACCAATTCTTCTGATCAATGATTTAAATATGATGATACATTTCACTTATAGTCAAATCTTCAATGTTGAGAAGGTACTATCTTCCATTTTGACTCAAGGTTCCAGCTAGGGTCTTTGATTTTTCTCAAAATGAAAATAATCCTATTGATATATTTGTCTGATTGTAAAAAATGATACATAAGACATTGTTAAAAATATCAGGCAAATCAGAAAGGTACAGAGAAGTATTAATAAAAATCACCTTTAAGTTCATTATTCAAGAGATAACACTGTGAATAGTGGCAATCATTCTTTTAGACAGCTGTCTACTTACCTATACACCCTTAAGAGACACACACACACGTTAAGCAGTATGATACTATACATACTATCCTGACAGTGAATTTTATTTTTTAGGTTAACATAAGGTATACTTCAGAACTTATCAAATGAATATTTTTTAAAGAAAATATAATAAATATGCCCAAACATTTTGCTTCTTAGTTTTTCATTGCTTTCCAGTATCTAAAATTTTTACAGATAATTCTTATTTTGATGGTCAGTATAAAATCAACAGGAAGCATCAAGGACTGTGGGTATAAAACAGTCTCTGGAATATCCCCAAAATCTGTTCTGGAATATCTAGACACAGGGTTTGGGGATCATCAAGACTCTTGCACATGTGTCGTCCAGTTCATTACCCAATACAGAGAAACTAAAATGAATCTGACTCAACAGGAATGTCTCTAGAGTTGCCAAATTTGGAGTTAACATTTTTCCTCATAAGGAACCCTTTAAAATCTATAAAGTAACTAGAAACTCTTTTAAAGAACAGTTTTCCATTGCCCAGGGAAAACCATTTACTAAATTAATTGTCAAGTAATTCTGGTAAAACTTAATTTCCACCACCCTATCCATTTATTTATTCTTATTGCTCCCATAACGGTTTTTAACATTGCTAATATTACAAATAACCATTACTCTCTTCTATTAAAAGTCTTCAGTGACTCCTATTTCCTACAAATAAAATTCAAATTCTTAAGCATGAAATACCAGCCTTTCCTGGCAATCCTACTGCTAACTTCCTGCACCCCCGAGTCCCAGAAGCATGCCATATACCGAATGTTCCACACTGTTCCAAATATTCCTTCCCTGACTTTTTCTTCCTCCCAAAATACTTTTTTTTTTTTTTTTAATTAATCACATCCTATCCTTCTACCTGGCAAAATTACATTTTACCTTTAAGAGGCAGCTTAAATGTCTTCCTTTTTGACCCATTTGGATAATATCTGATAGAATTCAAAAACTCAATAAAAGATCCTAAATATTATGTAACATTCTTTCTTACTGATGTTTGCAATCAGCACAGAAGACTCTTTATAACATTATTTCATTTTGCTATGGTTTCTATTTTCATAGTTATAAAATACTTTGGGATGATGTGCTGCTATTTTTGATGATGCAGGTTTTTCTATAATCTTTAAAATATTAAATTATTTTAAAAGTCAGTTTGGAAAATACTTTAAATCAAGTTGAAAATATTACAGCAAAAGAATTTTATCAAAATAGAATTTATATAACTTTGGTGCCTGGCCTTGCCTAAAACTTTCTGTGGAACTCATACTAGATTTTCTTACCATTTACCAAAGCTAAAACGGAATATACTACTTTAATAAGAAGTTGGTCAGGACTAAAAGATTTGAAGGATTGTATCATGGGCTGATCCTCACTATCTAATAAGGAAACAACTTTAATGAATACCTACTATGCTACACCCTGGAAAAGGACATGGCAACCCACTCCAGTGTTCTTGCCTGGAGAGTCCCATGGACGGAGGAATCTGGCGGGCTACAGTCCGTGGGGTCACAAGAGTCAGACATGACTTAGCTACTAAACCACCACCACTATGCTACACTGTGTAACTGGTATCCATTTCAACCTTCTTCCTTCTTTTAAAACAGGAGAAGAAAACCAGACTTTTATGCGGTAAGAACCAGATTCTTATTAGAAACAGTGATGGGAATGAGAAAACAGATAACAAATATTTAAAAGGCCATTTCCCATGATCATTTAAACTAGCTCTCTACTAGTCTTTTTACTTTCTTATTTCACATTTCCAAGAATTCATGGTACAGTGCTTATGTAATTTTAAGAGTTACTTATAAAGAAAAACTGTTTTGATAGGTTATGGTTCAAAACATATATAGGAAAAGATGGAAGAAAAAGAAGAAAAAGATTTCATCAGAGGATTAACATCTTATTTAAAAAAAAAAAGCACATGAAAATTCTGGACACAGTACAGAACTCAATGAATGGATTTACAGCTGACCAAAAAGAACAGAAACGAGTAGAATAGAGGTCAAGTGGACTGGAAGACAGGTCAACAGAAAATGTCCAAACTGAAGTTCAGAGAGATGAAAGTCAGGAAATTAGAAGTCCAGAGGGGGGAAAAAGAAAGTTATAGAATGACGCATAAATTTTTTTTAAGTCGTTCTAAAACTACGAAAATCATATAAAGAAAAATGTCTTCAACAAAACTTCTTAAATTATTTTAGGTTACTTACAGCTGATATATACCATGATACCTCATTAAACTATAACTAATACAAATGCTGTCAAAATCAACACAAAAAATTCCCAAGTGACAGGAATCACTTCATGTTTCATGAGGTTTAATCTAGTGCCTGGGAGAACATCTTATCTTTTTTTATAGGGTATAAAGAGCATCTTATCTTCAGCTGCAGTCTCCAACCACGTGGACGTCCAATGCTTCAATGGATAAAAAGCTCTGACTGAGCAACAATCATTTTTCCTTAACCAAGCAGTCCACAACAGCAAAGGCAGAAAAGCAGGACAAGGCCCGGCTGGAAATTCAGGTTGAAACAGGAGTGTAGGAGAAGATGGCAATGAAGAGGAAAGTGAGATGTCAACCACAGACAACCTTTCATGTCATGCAATGAGAATCTCTTTCCTGGCTGCATTAAGCTGATACTGAGACAGCACCCTTACAACACATACTTCCTGAACTAGTAGTAACTTACACTGTACACAAAGATCATCAGTAAAGGTTAGGCTTCCCCAGGTACGGGGAAGATGCCAATGATAAGATAAGAGGGAGGTGTGGCCTTTGAAACCTTGTGTCCCAGTCAACATTGCAACTTCAATGATCACTGCATCAGATTTTACAACTGATCACTCATTAGCGAGAATAAGGCTGGATATAGAGAAATTTCTCATGGAACTAACCCAGGAGGTGCCTTGATTGAAAAGGAGGGAGAAATGTGAGAAATACTTAAGAAATAAATGATTGTCGGGTATGGCTGTGTGAAATGAACAAGATGAAAAAGTTCTTTTAATCATTAGATAATACAGGTACAAGTACTTTAGGCTCTCCAGAGTCTATGAAAAGGTATAAAATATATATATATATATAAAAAGATATGGTTCCAAAACATAAAAGGAAAACTATGAAACTAAAGTTAATTCCAAAAGCAATTTATGTTTCAAAACACAAACAACAGCAAAAAAAATAAACATTTGATATGGGATACAGTATTTGATAACAGTGTAAGATGGAAGCCTCTAAATGAGTAAGGCCAAGCCTACAGACATCTTAAAACACAACTAAGAGAAAAGAAAATGGTGTCTTGCTTTTGGTCTTATGAGATGGCTAAATAACAGTGTCGCCAGCTATTAAAGGGAATACAAGCGTATTTGGTAGGAAAACTGATGAGCTTGGTTTTGGACATACTGAGGCTGAGGTGCCTCTGGAACAACTTGAGTTCAACAACTTATTCCTAATTTTAGGGCATGTTTAATACAGAAAGTACAATATGAGCAATGACAACATCATAATGAACACTGGTGGCCATAAACCCCACTTCAGTGGGTCACATACTCTTCAAACAAACTGCTGTTAGTTGGGAGAGTCATTCGTTGGAATGGGGAGTATTAGATAAGATTAACAGATAAATCAATACAACTATTTCACATTCTGTTTATCTTCCTTGCCATACATCTAGTTCAAAACTACAAGCATCATATTTCAGCATTTAAATTGCTCACAAAGCATATTCACAAATTGCCCACCTCCACTACAACCCCTTTCACTATCTCTTTGCCATGTAAAAACTTTATGATGATTGTTCCATACCAAAAGGAAAGCTGCATGCTACCCAAGGCCTATACATCAAACTCATGTTGATCTATTCCTCAATCCAATTCTAGGACTCCTGGGCCAGAGGAGACAGTGAGTGATTACAAATAAAGTCTCGAGTAGCAGTAGCGAGGGTGAGAGGGCAGGAATGAGGAAAAGCTGGGAAGACTGGGGTGCTACTTGTCTCTAAATGGAATTCTTCACCCCAGGGCATATGATGGAGTCATTCAGTAAAATCAGCATTATAACCACATTACGAGAGGCAATGTGGTATA
This sequence comes from Oreotragus oreotragus, assembly GCA_006410675.1. Taxonomy (NCBI): domain Eukaryota; kingdom Metazoa; phylum Chordata; class Mammalia; order Artiodactyla; family Bovidae; genus Oreotragus; species Oreotragus oreotragus. The sequence continues at coordinate 75,463 of SJYX01021085.1, forward strand.
ATGGAAAGTATCTGAACTTTGCAGTGTGGCAAAACAGAGTTCCAATTCTGGCTCTCGAACTTGCTACGGGATCTCAGAAGAAGGTGGGGAGATGGCAACAAATGGAAAAGGAAGAGTGTACAGATTTCTCTCTTTCCTCTCACCCCACCTCCTTCTTCCTTTGTTCGGCCCATGAGCCTGGAGTTAAAGGCGTATCTGCCCCAGACACTCAGATGACGACCTATTTGGATACGTGATGTCACAGAATCCTAGAATTATAAAATGGTAAGAGTACGAAGATGAAGAACATGGCTTCAAGAATATAGGTGATCTGCCCCAGATCAATCTTTTAGTGTATTTAGTGGCAACAGAAATAGATATTTGGATTCCCAGCCCAGATGTTTTTCTCCTCTATGTCACAACTTAAACCTGGAAAATATGTAATTAATTAAAGAGGGATTTACCTTTTATAATTTTCCATAAAGAGCAAATTTCCATGAATTCCTATTAACAACCTCTGTTCCCTAAGTATGCCATTGATTCCAAATTCAGCATGAAGAAATACTGAATTATATCATTCTTTTGCCAGGAAGATTAATAATAAATCTGGTAGCTGGGAGTAAGAGCAGTTCCTGCTCACTTACCAAGCGTAAGTGATTGGAGAAGGAGTTAAACATGGTCATACCAGAGTCCTAAGCTANGGTTTAGGAAAGTCACTTTTGCCTGCAATAATATATATCTACAGCATAGAGAGAGATCTGGAAAAATATATACCAAATTCAAATGATACCCTGAGGAAGCTGAGAGAGAATTAAACTGAGAGGCCCTTGGGAAAGGCAAAATGGGACTTTAGGATTGCCTGTAAAATAATCTTTTTAACAAAAAATATCATCATAAAAAAAAGAAATCAAGAATAACTTTTGTACAAACTAACAGTGGAGTCTCAGACACATTAGAATGGTCCTGCAAGATTCTGAGGAGATCATGGCCTTTCCCTCAAATTGTGATATCTTTGTAGGGGGCTAAAGATAAATAACCTGATCAGGCATATGTGACCAAGATGAAAACAGAGGAAAGGTCTTGAATGTATCTACTCATTCATGAAAATCTGGGACAAGTACCAGTAGTGGTGAAGACTGAGGACTGCTGGCCCCAAATGCTGTGGCAGCCAGGGGCACCGAAGCTGAGCAGGACTCTGTTCTCAGCAAACTCGCCGTATTTGCTGCAGGGCCCTCCCAGGGACAACAGCCTCTCCTGGTCCCCTATTTCTTGTATGTAAAAAAAGGTTTTAGTCTGTTAGGCTTTTCCTGAGTTCCAAAGAGGAAACTCAAGTAGGTACTAATCAGGGAAGAATCAAGCAGTTTCTTAAGTAGTAGAAACAAAAGCAGTCAAGAAACAGTATCTCAGCAATAAAAGCGCCCAAGTTCTCCCTCAAGGGATACACACAGCAATCTGACATGTATTTTTGAGTCACTCTGCAGGAATTAAGACCCATACCAGGCAGAGGAGGGTGACTATGTGCTGACCACAAGCATGTAGATTCTAGACTGGCTGGAACCAGAGAGTTAATGATTAGGATTCTTAAACACCATGCCATGACCTCACCATCAACCAAGAACAGTCATTTCCCCCGCAGCCCTCAGCCCAATGTTGCCTTAAAAAAACCTTCCATGAAAGCCACTGAAGAGTTCTTTTCATCAGGAGCTGCCCATTCTCTGCTTAGCCAGGCAATAGGTGTACTTTCCTTCACCAAACCCAGTGTCAGTAACTTGACAGCTATGTTGCAAGTGTGAAGCAAGTTTGGTTCAGTAACAGGGTTACAACCCAAGACAAAGAGTGATTACTTATTTGATAGTTCTGCATTGGTCTACTATATGCTTCCATTGATTGCCTAAGCAACCATCTTCATAAGACAATTAATTTTGGCCTTGTATTGCTGAATAATTTTTTTCCTTTACCCAAAAGATCTTGTATTAAAAGAAATTAGGTAAACATTGATTAACACAGTACTGACACAAGAAACAGTAAATTCAAAACAATATTCACACACCAATTTACATCTTCTCTGCATTTTTATAATGGAACTGTCAAATAAAACTTAAATACAAACTAATTCTTTCTCTTACTTAGGTAGTGAAGGGGATCAGATCATGCCACTTTAGCATAAGGATTATTTTGAGCTGAAGGCAATTAAGAAAGAGCAAACACAGGAAGAGACATCTGCCCTCCCCATTTCTGTCTAAAACTAGGGCTTAGATTTAACTTCCCTTTGTAAAGGCATCCTCTTCTGCTCTTAGGAGCAGAAGAACCTGACTTCAAAGACAAAAATGATCACCCAAGATGACTTGAATCTGCATAATTAACCCTCACTAAGTAGCCCTTACTTACTGTACAGTTCCTAATCACCTTCCCACAACTTACCACCTCTCTCCCAGACTCCTGTTTCCTTTGTCTCTTTTACACACTTGAATATTCCTTTATAAAATGGCAGATAAGCCCCTGGGTGTAACTGCCTCTTGGTGTTTTGATTTACCTGCTTTGAGTCCCTCCTCACTGAAGTGCAAATGAAATAAATCTTTTCTGTTAATCTCTCTTTTGTTAAGTTTAATTTGTAGGCCCAGACACTGAATTTAAGAAGATAGAGGTTTTTCCTCTTTAGGGGATGTCTAATGTATCATTATTTAAGTAGTGGCTTGGGATAGTCTTTTCAAACTCAGACACTATAGCATTATCCTGATAATCAAATTAAAGGATTAGTCAGTAATGTAACCACCTTACAATCAATTTGAAATGAAATCATACAAATGATTATAAATAATCCTAAAATTAGTTTACTTGTAAACAGATCAAACTGGGAATTTAACTGTTATATGCAATAATATTTAATATCTCCTTGCTTTTAAAAGCACAATTAATTTAAAAGGAAATCTCATTCAAGGAAAGTAATTTTGGGACAAAACTTGATGATGGTATTTAAAGACTCTTACAAACTATTCGTACCAGCTGACCCAAAATTTCCATCCCACTAAAACCTTTATGCACTAAGGTATTTCTTATAGTATTACCTTTAATACTATAGTTTAAATTCAGCCTACAAGCCAAAAGCATAGAAATGACTAAACTATAGTATAACGTAAAGAACACCACTGGCTCCCTACAACTGATAAGCACCTAGGTTTTACTTACAAGAGTCCAAAAGTGTAAACAGAGCTTTAGATAAAAATACTTGTTTTAGACATTATTGTTTATCTGAAAGATAAATGAATTTGGGGAATGATAGGATTATAGGTGATTTTTGTTCTCTTCCCCAAAAGGCTATATTTCTATTTTTTTTTAATAATTAGAAGAATCAAGGACTTTAAAATCATTACATTTTTCATAAAATAGAAAAATGCTCGTTATTAGTATTAAATCAGGCTACAAAAATTATATGTATAACTCAATTTGGAAAAATCATTAAGAAAATAGATCTTCAGAAGATAATACTTCAACTTTTTAACAGTTATTTCTAGGTAGAAACTGACTTATGGAAAATTGGAAAATAAAAGTATACATGTAGAATAAATCACCCATATCCTTACATATATGTGTGTATATGTATCTATATGTGTAATATATGCATACCTACAAATATACACATTCCTTCATACACATCTAGTACTATTTATTTACTTTACATGGCTTGCATCTATATGTTAGCATTTTTTGCACATTTTTCCCAAGTTATTTTTCGTAATACTTATCTTTATGTTCTATATTTTCACCAACTATAATTACATTTATCATCAGAAAAATAATTTAACTCAATCAAACTTGAACACTTCTCTCCTCCTCATTTTATTTTTTACTAAAAGCATCCATTTACCTGTTTCTCTTACATATTCCAATCTATAAAATGTTTTCTGATAATCCATACTTACTCTCTTCCATAATACTTTGGTCTATTTTCTACCTATTGGGAAAGAGAAGAAGGATATTTATGAAATGGAAATGTTCAGAATTCAACTCAACATTTTGAACATGTAACAAACTAAAGCATATATTAAGAGAAAGAATAAGATTAGAAAAATCAGAGCCTGGAGTCCCAATTCTATCAGCAGACTGACTATTTCATTTGGACTGGTCACTTCATCTCCCAGACCTTTTTCTTATCTATAAAACACTGTGCTTATAAAAAGTTAGACTAAATTATCTTTCATTTCTAGGATTTCATGAATCTGAAAAAAATTTTACATCACTTTATTCAAAAAGTAAAATAAAACATCCAAAACCTTAATGCCATGGTTGTGTCAGAACAGACTGTGGCCGTCTCTCCCATCCGCTCCCTTCCTGTTACACCATGCTGCCCATTCTGTTAACATCTCCGTACAATCCTGCCCCTCTGTCTGCCCATTCAGCTTTTCCTTTACCACAGTCTACCTCTCCAAGAGCTTTTCCTGGTCTGAGTGCTCACTGTATCTAAAGAAAGGTCCAGCAGAATAGATTCTAAGGAATTTTCCTAGGGTAGAATTAGAGTATTAGACCTGTTCATTCAAGAGACGTTTATTTAGTGGCAAATAAGCGGTAGGCATCATCCTAACTGTAATACGACCAAACCAGTCGTGACTCTCGAGATTTGCATTCTGACGATGAGAGACAGACAATAAGGAGGTTTGAAGAAGCAAAACGAATGAGAAAATAGGAAGCAGTAATAAGTGCTATAATGAAAAAAAAGAAAGAGTAACAGAAAAGGGAGGACTGATGAGCAAAGACTTCTCTGAGATGACATTTAAACTGGACCCTGACAGAAATGGAATAAGGGGGTAGCTTACTGTAGTAGTCCGTTGTAGACAGCAGGGACTACGTTCACTGAGTTCATGCTAGGTGTTATAATTACATTTCTGAATCATTTAATGCTCACAATGAGATGAATTATGCTACTTCATCCTCATAAGAGAGTATTATCATCCTTGTAATACTGCTGAAGAAGACTGAGAATCAGCATGGTTAGGGAACTTGTTCAAGGTTACTTGGTAGAAGCCAAGGTGAAACTGGGACTCTTACTCTGAGATGGCAAGAAGGGCCCAAACTCTTCGTCTGTTTGACACTGGCTCATCTAAATTAAATATGGCAGTCTCCCAAAGCATCTCAGTCTATCCTTTTGATGACTATCTCTCTTCACCTCCACACAGAGCCTGACCACCAAGTTTAGGCTACCTACCCATGGGTCATCAAGATCTGATACAGTTTTCAGCAAGCTTGAGGTATTTATTCATATTTGAGAAATAAATTTTGCAGTTCAATGAAATGTATGATCTATAGCATATGCTGCTGGCTTTTCTAGCCCAGATCATTGTCTTTGAACTATTTTCAAATTCTCTAAAATGTAGGTAACTGATACACACACACACACACACACACACACACACACACACACACACACACACTCTTTTCCTGTGTGGCAGTGGTTTGACTGACTTCTTCCTTAGCCCTTCTCAGGGGAAAAACTGGCTTTGTCTTTAAGTGCAATTCATCTCAACATTCCCTGAATCTCTATAAATATATGCTATTTTGACTTTTCCTTTGAACTGATTATTAACATTTGCCTGGTTTCTTCCTATGAGAAAATACATTTTAAACACATGTTCATCTTCATTTCTGTAGGAGAGACACAATGTTACCATTTACTGAAAACTGTGTTTATGTAACACTTTACCCTTTAGGAATCTTCTGTTGTCTGTTGAAGTTATAGTCAAGTCATTTATATTCTCAAAAGTAAATTCCACCTGATTTGGTCTTGTTGCATAATTTCTCTGCTCATAAAACTCAGTGTGCTAAAAATATGCCAGCTGGTCCCCACAGCTACAGAGGAAGAGCAGGACCATGAACTATTTTTGTTTAAAAGCGAACCTTTGCTTTTGAGAGAAAAATTTAATCTTTAGGTCTTAAATAACTAATTTAAGGTTCTATAGTACTGTATGATGAAAGGTTATCCAGAACAACTGTGCAGTGTTTATTCAACCTAAAAATATGTAAACCCCTGGTACTGACTACAGAGGAACACTTGTATATGTATACATGAAGATATGTGTAAGAATGCTCACTGAAGCACTAGTCACAGTCATTTTTAAAATGGAAATAAATATACACCAACAGAGGAATAACTAAACTGCTTTACAGTATAAATGATATGCATGGTTTGAAGGAATAATGTAGCTCTAAAGGAACTAACATGAAGAGGTCACCAAGACAAGCTACTGAATACCAAACATAAGCTGTAATAGTAATACAGTATGATACGGTTTAGGAAAGTCACTTTTGCCTGCAATAATATATATCTACAGCATAGAGAGAGATCTGGAAAAATATATACCAAATTCAAATGATACCCTGAGGAAGCTGAGAGAGAATTAAACTGAGAGGCCCTTGGGAAAGGCAAAATGGGACTTTAGGATTGCCTGTAAAATAATCTTTTTAACAAAAAATATCATCATAAAAAAAAGAAATCAAGAATAACTTTTGTACAAACTAACAGTGGAGTCTCAGACACATTAGAATGGTCCTGCAAGATTCTGAGGAGATCATGGCCTTTCCCTCAAATTGTGATATCTTTGTAGGGGGCTAAAGATAAATAACCTGATCAGGCATATGTGACCAAGATGAAAACAGAGGAAAGGTCTTGAATGTATCTACTCATTCATGAAAATCTGGGACAAGTACCAGTAGTGGTGAAGACTGAGGACTGCTGGCCCCAAATGCTGTGGCAGCCAGGGGCACCGAAGCTGAGCAGGACTCTGTTCTCAGCAAACTCGCCGTATTTGCTGCAGGGCCCTCCCAGGGACAACAGCCTCTCCTGGTCCCCTATTTCTTGTATGTAAAAAAAGGTTTTAGTCTGTTAGGCTTTTCCTGAGTTCCAAAGAGGAAACTCAAGTAGGTACTAATCAGAGAAGAATCAAGCAGTTTCTTAAGTAGTAGAAACAAAAGCAGTCAAGAAACAGTATCTCAGCAATAAAAGCGCCCAAGTTCCCCCTCAAGGGATACACACAACAATCTGACATGTATTTTTGAGTCACTCTGCAGGAATTAAGACCCATACCAGGCAGAGGAGGGTGACTATGTGCTGACCACAAGCATGTAGATTCTAGACTGGCTGGAACCAGAGAGTTAATGATTAGGATTCTTAAACACCATGCCATGACCTCACCATCAACCAAGAACAGTCATTTCCCCCGCAGCCCTCAGCCCAATGTTGCCTTAAAGAAACCTTCCATGAAAGCCACTGAAGAGTTCTTTTCATCAGGAGCTGCCCATTCTCTGCTTAGCCGGGCAATAGGTGTACTTTCCTTCATCAAACCCAGTGTCAGTAACTTGACAGCTATGTTGCAAGTGTGAAGCAAGTTTGGTTCAGTAACAGGGTTACAACCCAAGACAAAGAGTGATTACTTATTTGATAGTTCTGCATTGGTCTACTATATGCTTCCATTGATTGCCTAAGCAACCATCTTCATAAGACAATTAATTTTGGCCTTGTATTGCTGAATAATTTTTTTCCTTTACCCAAAAGATCTTGTATTAAAAGAAATTAGGTAAACATTGATTAACACAGTACTGACACAAGAAACAGTAAATTCAAAACAATATTCACACACCAATTTACATCTTCTCTGCATTTTTATAATGGAACTGTCAAATAAAACTTAAATACAAACTAATTCTTTCTCTTACTTAGGTAGTGAAGGGGATCAGATCATGCCACTTTAGCATAAGGATTATTTTGAGCTGAAGGCAATTAAGAAAGAGCAAACACAGGAAGAGACATCTGCCCTCCCCATTTCTGTCTAAAACTAGGGCTTAGATTTAACTTCCCTTTGTAAAGGCATCCTCTTCTGCTCTTAGGAGCAGAAGAACCTAACTTCAAAGACAAAAATGATCACCCAAGATGACTTGAATCTGCATAATTAACCCTCACTAAGTAGCCCTTACTTACTGTACAGTTCCTAATCACCTTCCCACAACTTACCACCTCTCTCCCAGACTCCTGTTTCCTTTGTCTCTTTTACACACTTGAATATTCCTTTATAAAATGGCAGATAAGCCCCTGGGTGTAACTGCCTCTTGGTGTTTTGATTTACCTGCTTTGAGTCCCTCCTCACTGAAGTGCAAATGAAATAAATCTTTTCTGTTAATCTCTCTTTTGTTAAGTTTAATTTGTAGGCCCAGACACTGAATTTAAGAAGATAGAGGTTTTTCCTCTTTAGGGGATGTCTAAGGTATCATTATTTAAGTAGTGGCTTGGGATAGTCTTTTCAGACTCAGACACTACAGCATTATCCTGATAATCAAATTAAAGGATTAGTCAGTAATGTAACCACCTTACAATTTGAAATGAAATCATACAAATGATTGTAAATAATCCTAAAATTAGTTTACTTGTAAACAGATCAAACTGGGAATTTAACTGTTATATGCAATAATAAAAAAACTTTGTGTGTATATAAACATTTGTATGCTTATTTCCAAGTTTCTGAAGTTTGTAATAATAGTCAAGGACCTTTTTTCAGACAAAAACTGGTTGAAGTCAGTGTGGCTAAGACGTGATTTTAAATTAGCATTTGTCCTGAATTATATGCTTTGCTTTCTCTAATTTTCTATATGTAGTAGGTAACATTTTTTTATGATAGCCTATAATGAGAAACGCTGGACTGGAAGAAACACAAGCCGGAATCAAGATTACCAGGAGAAATATCAATAACCTCAGATATGCAGATGACACCACCCTTATGGCACAAAGTGAAGAGGAACTAAAAAGCCTCTTGATGAAAGTGAAAGTGGAGAGTGAAAAAGTTGGCTTAAAGCTCAACATTCAGAAAACGAAGATCGTGGCATCCAGTCCCATCACTTCATGGGAAATAGATGGGGAAACAGTGGACACAGTGTCAGACTTTATTTCTGGGGGCTCCAAAATCACTGCAGATGGTGATTGCAGCCATGAAATTAAAAGACGCTTACTCCTTGGAAGAAAAGTTATGACCAACCTAGATAGCATATTCAAAGGCAGAGACATCACTTTGCCGACTAAGGTCCGTCTAGTCATGGCTATGGTTTTTCCAGTGGTCATGTATGGATGTGAGAATTGGACTGTGAAGAAGGCTGAGCACTGAAGAATTGATGATTTTGAACTGTGG
>SJYX01021085.1:84742-96011 GCA_006410675.1 Oreotragus oreotragus
TGAGAGTCCCTTGGACTGCAAGGAGATCCAACCAGTCCATTCTGAAGGAGATCAGCCCTGGGATTTCTTTGGAAGGAATGATGCTAAAGCTGAGATTCCAGTACTTTGGCCACCTCATGTGAAGAGTTGACTCATTGGAAAAGACTCTGATGGTGCGAGGGATTGGGGGCAGGAGGAAAAGGGGACGACAGAGGATGAGATGGCTGGATGGCATCACAGCCTTGATGGACATGAGTGTGAGTGAACTCCGGGAGATGGTGATGAACAGGGAGGCCTGGCGTGCTGCGATTCATGGGGTCACAAAGAGTCGGACACGACTGAGTGACTGAACTGAACTGATAATGGGTAAAATGAGAAGAATGGAAAATTCCTAACTAAAAATAAAAGGTGCTCATAAAAGGTTTTGTAGCTTGGTCTGCATAAATGTTGTATGTCCTTCCACCACAGAAAGAAAACTTTAAGTTAATCTACCATTACTGAATATAACATAAAGTACATAATATAAGAATTTGATAGCTAAACAGATGCCATTCTACAATATTTTAAATGTCAGTGGAATCATTCAAATTAACATTTATTGTAGAACTTTGTAAGTAATGACCTACTTTCTTCATATATAAAACATTTTAATCAAATTCATCAAACCACACTCTTCCAAATTAAAGTCTTAATTCTTATATTTTATTTTCCACAGAAACAAAAAGAACTTATTTCATATAGAAGTATTTTGCTCTCCAAAGAAAAAACTGAAAACAGCATAAATTAATATATATAATAATTGTTAATCCTTTCCCCTCCTCGCCCACAATAATACAGATTCATATTTTGGATTACTTCTTTAATGAAGCCCTATTCATGGTCATAGTTTCAAACAGTAGTTCTAAAAAAATGCTTTTTCTAATTTAAATTCAACTTTAAAGAATACATAATTCTGAAGACGAAACCACTAGAAGAATGAACTAAAACAGAACACTTCCAAAATATGCAGTGGTGCTCCTTCCTAACAGTGGTATCAACCTAGTCAGACGTCACAGGTCAGACATCAATACCTTCCTTGTGTTTATATTTGAACAATGGAACATAGAGGCAGCCACTTTAAACTTAGCCTGGAATTCTACAGGATGCTTCCTGAAAGGGTATAAATACATGAAACGTTAAGGAATATGACCTCGGCCAAATATTATTAATTTCTCAGGCAGCAACCTGGAGGATGTATATAAAGCCTATCTACAAAAATAAAAATGCTTTCAACTGTCAAAATTTTATTTTGTACTGTTTTTCAAAATGACTCAGTTAATCTGGAGGCATGAAAGAGGGGAGAGGGAGGAAACTGCATTTGGTGTTTGCTTCCTACAATGGTAGATATTGAATTAAAGACTTATAAGTCAGTAAATATTCAAATTGAGCTTTGGATCTATTTTTTACTTTTTATGTTAAAGTGAAGGGGAGGAAAACAGAATGAGGAGAGGATTAAAGGGGAGGAAAAGGAAAGGGAGGAGGAAGAGGAGAAAGATGAAAAGGAAGACTAGGATGAGGAGGAGGAACTCAAAGACAATGAAAGACTAAAATCAGATACTCTGTACGGATGCATGTAGACAATACAGTTTTCCAGTGAAGAACACATTTACCACTACATTTTCAAAATTATTGTTTCTTCTCATGCATTTTACACCACAAAACAAATCAGCATGGACAATATTATTGTTGTTTCGTCGCTAAGCTGTGCCCAACTCTTTTGCCACGCCCTTGGACTGAGCTCACCAGGCTCCTCTGTCCATGGGATTTCCCAGGCAAGAATACTAGAGTGGGTTGTCATTTCCTTCTCCAGGGGATCTTTCTGACCCAGGGATCGAACCCATGTCTCCTGCATTGGCAGGTGAACTCTTTACTACTATGCCACCAGGGAAGCCAATAATGTGAATAACAGACTTCAACAAACCAAAAAAATAAAATAAAAACCACAAGAAAAAGCGGTGCCAGCACAGTGAAGGAGTGGGTACCTGTCAAAGAACTACACATTAACAAATGCCAGGTAGGGAAAGATGACGAAAAAATAAGATCAAGAAGTGTCNACTGAACTGAACTACTGAACATTCAAAAAATGCTTTCCAGATACAGTACATAAGTTTAAATAAGGGATCATCAAAACACCCAAGAGACATATGAATATGATAATCTTTATTTTTATAGAGTCAAAAGCTAAGCTATAGGCTGTATCAGCACAGAGGTAATCAGAACTGAAGAATATGATTTCAATTAAACTGCTTTCCTCCCACTCCTGTACCAAACTCATACTCTCACATAGCAGAGTATGTCCTCTGAAACAGAATAAATGGTAAATATGTGCTCTGTACCTCCCATTCATTTACTTAACAAGTCTTTATTAAGCACCTATACTTATGTGTCAAGCAATGTTCAAGGCACCTGGGAAATACTAATGAACAAAATAGAGTAATCTCTCTATGCTCACGGAGCTTATATTCAAGAAAAGAAAGAGAGCAATAAACGTAATAGGTTATGAAATTATACAATATGTTACAGATTGAGAAGTGTTACGGAAACAAAGATAGGTGAGGACTGGAAATGCTGGGGGTGATGAAGTATAATTTTAAAGACAGTGGTCAGGATGGGCCTCACTGAGATGAGGAGACTTGAAGGATATGAACAAATTAGCCATGTGGATAGCAGAGAAAACTTCTAGTAAGAACCCAAGAAGCATGCCTGGAGCATTTGAGGAATACCATGAAGGCTGGTGTGGCCAAAGCAGGACAGGAGAGAGAACGAGCGACAGAGAAATAGGGAATGAGCACAGCAAGACAAGGCAGATGTGGTGGCTATACAGGGCCTCGTAAGTCATGGTAAGGCTTGGGCCTTCACTCTCAAACAGGAAGCCAATGCACAGTTCAGGGAAGAAGAGTGACATGATCTGACTGAAGTTTCAAAAAGAACATCCTATGATGAGAATTCAGACCAGGAGGGGAAGAGGGTAGAATAATTTAGTATGACAAATTGACTTCAGTATATAGAAGTCTATTTCTTGCTAACATAGGCAGACCTCAGAGATACTGTGGGTTCAGTTCCAGAACACCACAATAATGCAAATATTGCAATAAAGTGAGTCTCACAAATTATTTGGTTTCTCAATACATGTAAGTTAATATTTACGTGCTACTGTGTAATAGCATTATAACTAAAAAATAATATACAGATCTTAATTTTAAAATATTCTATTGCTAAAAAATGTTAACCATCACCTGAGCCTTCAGTGAGTCATAATCTGGTGCAAGGTCTTACCTAATGTTGATGGCTGCTGCCTGATAAGAGTGGTGGCTGCTGAAGGTTGGGAAGCTGTGGCCATTTCTTAAAAATAAGACAATAATGATGTCTGCCTCACCCATGGACCCTTCTTTTCATGAACAATTTCCCTGCAGCATGCAATACTATTTGGTAGCATTTTACCCAGAGTAAAACTTTCAAAGGGAGCCAATCCTCTCAAATTCTGCTTTATCAACTAAGTTTATGTAATATTCTAAAACCTTTCTTGTCATTTCGACAGTCTTCACAGCACATTCCCCAGCACTTGACTCCACCTCAAGAAATCCCTTTCTTTCCTCATTCATAAGAAGTAACTCATCTATTGAAGTTTTACATGAGATTGCAGCAATTCAGTCACATCTTGAGGCTTCACTTCTAATCCTAGTTCTCTTGATATTTCTACCATATCTGCAGTTACTCTCTCCACTGAAGTCAAGAACCCCTCAAAGGCATCCATGAGGATTGCAACCAACTTCTTCCAAACTCCTGTTAATGTTGATATTTTGACCTCTTCCTGTGAATCATGAATTTTCTTCATGGCATCTAGAAAAAGTTGATTCCATTCCAGAAACTTTTCACTGGCTTTGCTCAGATCCATCTACAGAAATAAAACACATTTCTTAAATAATAAAGACCTAGAAGTCAAAATTACTCCTGATCCAAGCTGCAGGATGGATGCTGTGTTAAAAGCGGAAGTGTTAGTTGCTCAGTTGTGTCTCACTCTTTGCGAAACCCATGGACTGCAGGCCAGTGCCAAGCTCCTCTGTCCATGGGATTCTCCAGGCAAGAAGAGTGGAGTGGGTTGCCATTTCCTTCTCCAGGGGGTCCTCCCGACCCAGGGATCAAACTCACATCTTCTACCTTGCAGGCAGACTCTACCACCTGAGCTACCGAGGAAGCCCTGCAGGCATGAAAAAAACATTAATCTCATATATCTCCATCAGAGCCTTTGGGTGATCAGGTGCATTGCCAATGAGCAGCAATATTTTGAAAGGAATAGCTTTTTCTGAGCAGTAGGTCTCAACAGCGGGCTTAAAATAGTAAAAAGTAAACTATGTTGTACACAGATGAGCTGTCATCCAGGTTTTTTTGTTCCATTTATAGAGCACAAGCAGAGTAGATTTAACATAACTCTCAGGGCCCTAAGATTTTCAGAACGGTAAATGAGCACCGGCTTCAACTCAAAAGTGACCATCTGCACTAGAGACCCTAACAAGACCCCTAACCCTGTCCTCTGAAGCCAAGCATTGACTTTTCCTCTCAAGCCATGAAAGACCTAGATGACCATTCTTCCCATGTAAAGCTACGAACTCCAATTTTATTCACACTGAAAATCTGTTGCTTTGTGTAACAACCTTTGTTAATTATCTTACCAAGGTCTTCTGGACACTTGCTGTAGCTTGTATATCAGCACTTGCTGCTTCATCTTGCACCTTGATGTTACGAGATGGCTTCTTTCCTTAAACCTCAGGATTCAATCTTTGCTAGCTTCAGACTTTTCTTCTGCAGCTTCCTCACCTCTCTCAGTCCTCATAGAATTGAGTTAGGACCTTGCTCTGGATCAGGCTTTGGCTTAAGGGAATGTGGTGGTTGGTTCAATCTTCAATCCAGACCATGGAGACTCTCTCTACATCAGCTATTAACTATTTCACTGTCTTATCATTTGTGTGTTCACTGGAGTGGCACTTTTCAGGAACTCTTCTTTCGCATTCACAACCTGGCTACCTGTTCAGCACAAGAGGCCTAGCTTTTTGGTCCGTCTCAGCTTTCAACCAGCCTTCCCTACTAAGTGTAATCAGCCTAGCTTCTGATTCAAAGTGAGAGATGTGTAATTCTTTCTTTCACATAAACACTTAAGAAGCTATTGCAAGGACTATCAATTGGCCTAATTTCAATATTGTTGTGTCTCAGGGAACAGGGAGGCCTGAGGAGAAGGAGAGAGACGGGGGGAATAGCCAGTCGGTGGAGCAGTCAGAAAATCCACATTTATTAAGTCTGCCATCTTAAGTGGAGGTGGTTAATGGTGCCCCCAAACAATTACAATACTAACACTGATCACAGATCACCAGGACAAAATGTCAACAATGCAAAATTTGAAATATTGTGGGAATTCTCAAAATGTGACAGAGAAGATACAAAGTAAGCAAATGCTGATGGAAAAATGGCTCTGACAGACTTGTGTGAAATGCAGGGTTACCACAAACCTTCAATTTGTTAATGTAATATCTGCTTAGCACAACAAAACTAAATATGAAAGTGAAAGTCACTCAGTTGTGTCCAACTCTCTGAAATTCCATGGACTGCAGAATACAGGAGTGGGTAGCCGCCATTCCTTTCTCCAGGGGATCTTCCCAACTCAGGGATTGAACCCAGGTCTCCCACATAGCAGGCGGATTACCAGCTGAGCCACAAGGGAAGCCTAAGTATACTGGAGTGGGTACCGTATCCCTTCTCCAGTGGATCTTCCTGACCCAGGATTCAAACTGGGGTCTCCTGCTTTGCAGGCGGATTCTTTACCAACTGAGCTATCAGGGAATCTAAGTATGCCTGTATATAATTTCTAGGTAAGTATTCAGGTCAAGAACACAACTGTCCTACATCCAGATATCTTCCATCTTGTAGCTCCACCATTTCCTTGTTGAGACTTCCTAGTTTTTATCTGAATTCAAGCAGAAGGTAAAAATAATTCAGAAGGACTTGGGTGCAAGGTTTTAATGGACCCGACATTAAGCTTCACTTCTATTCCACAAGAGAAAATTGTCACATGGACGTGATTATTGAAAACAAAGAAAAAAGCTGATGAAATTTAGAGTAACCTTATTTCCAAAGAAAGAATGGATTTGGGTGGGAATCTAGCAGTTTCCAAAGTACATACCTGAATGGTAGCTATGGAGATAGTAGGAAGTGGTAGAATTCTAGACATGTTCTGGACTTATTCTGAAGACAGACTCAAGTGAGAGATGTTTAATTCTTTCTGATGGATTAATTGTGCAGAGTTGATAGAGAATAAAATAAAAAGCAATCAAGGATGATGCGTGGTTTGGATTGGTTCAACTGTAAGTACGGAACTGCCAGTAACTGAGATGTAGAAGGCTCTGGTAAAGCAGGTTTGGGAAGGAGGATAAAGGTCAGTTCTCCTTTGGACGTGTTATATTTGGGATGCCCACTAGATAACTGGAAAAGGAGGTAGACCAGACACTGGGTATATAGTCTGGAATTTGGGGAGAGTGAACCGGACTGGAAATATAATCAAGACCATGTGATTATTCTATTCACATATAACTTTTTATTCAATGTTTTNGGGATGCCCACTAGATAACTGGAAAAGGAGGTAGACCAGACACTGGGTATATAGTCTGGAATTTGGGGAGAGTGAACCGGACTGGAAATATAATCAAGACCATGTGATTATTCTATTCACATATAACTTTTTATTCAATGTTTTAATGTCCAATGATAAATCCCTGCTTGACTCAATTATTAGTGAAAAAATCATTACCATTCTTTCTGCATTTTTAGCTACTAGTCTACTGGAAAGAACAATGTTCTCCCCTTTGCTTTCCTCTTTGTATTGGAAAAGGTTTCTCTTTTTTTTTCTTAAGTAACAATTATAGACTTACAAAATCTCTTTTCATTCAATGTGTTGTAATTCATTACTATCATTCTTTCTGATGTCAAATTGTCCCAAATTCTGCTTGTAGGAACTCTTCAAGTGGGATCCTATGTGCTTTTGACACATCCTCATCCACCTGCTTTCTGACATAAGATGTTCCCAGACTTCCCACCCCTATATTCTAGAATCAGGAAATTTCTCTAAGGAGCATTGACTCCTTTTAGTAGGAAATAATCAAATTGTCCCAAATTCTGCTTGTAGGAACTCTTCAAGTGGGATCCTATGTGCTTTTGACACATCCTCATCCACCTGCTTTCTGACATAAGATGTTCCCAGACTTCCCACCCCTATATTCTAGAATCAGGAAATTTCTCTAAGGAGCATTGACTCCTTTTAGTAGGAAATAGTACTTGGAAACTAAAATCTGAGCACTGGTTTTATTCATTTTTACTGGGACATTTCTTCTAAGACCTTTCCATGAACTGAGATTGAAAATACATTTTAAAAAATCTATAAGGTCATATTGATACCTCCAATTCAAATTCAATTCCACAGTGTATTTGTCATTTTCCTCCCATTCCGTATTTGTATCTCCTAAAACTTTAGTTCCCCAAGATCCAATATAATTACTCCTTTGCTCTATCCTATGTTACAACAAGATAACTGCACAATTTCTGAACAAGGACCAGTAACAACAACAAACCAACTAACTATAGTTAAAACATCTTTTCATAGGTTTCAGATCTTAGAATATTCCCTTCTACATCTGTATAGCCAAAACAATATGTTTAAAGCTACTTAATTTGGGGTGATTTGTTGTCATTCAGTCACTCAGTAGTGTCCGACTCTGTGACCCCATGGACTGTATGTAGCGGGCCAGGCTTCCCCGTCCTTCACCATTTCCTGGAGCTTGCTCAAACCTATGTCCATTGAGTCGGTGATGCCATCCAACCATCTCATCCTCTGTCGTCCCCTTCTCCCCCTGCCTTCAATCTGTTCCAGCATCAGGGTCTTTTCCAATGAGGTGACGCTAGTATGTAGCGTGCCAGGCTTCCCCGTCCTTCACCATTTCCTGGAGCTTGCTCAAACCCATGTCCATTGAGTCAGTGATGCCATCCAACCATCTCATCCTCTGTTGTCCCCTTCTCCCCCTGCCTTCAATCTGTTCCAGCATCAGGGTCTTTTCCAATGAGGTGACGCTTCACACCAGTTGGCCAAAGTATCGGAGCTTCAGTTTCAGTATCAGTCCTTCCAATGAATATTCAGAATTGCTTTCCTTTAGGATTGATTGGTTTGATCTCCTTGCATTCCAAGGGACTCTCAAGAGTCTTCTTCAACACCACTGTTGGAAGGCATCAATTCTTCGGCACTCAGCCTTCCTTACAGTCCAACTCTCACATCCATACATGACTATTGGAAAAACGGTAGCTTTGACTATATGGACCTTTGTCAGCAAAGGGCTGATAACCTTATGAATTTGTTACATTCACTTGTTTCTATTTGTTTTCAATTTCAGAGTTTTTAAAATCCTTTTTATTTAGCTTCTTTATTTAAATATGTGAGACACTTGCATAGTTCAGAAGTAACACACCCTCAGAGAAGTCTTACTTCCACCCTTATCCCCTCTATACTGCTCCTCACTCACTCCTTATGGAAAACTATTTCACTATTATCTGGGTTAACCTTCCTGTGTTTCTCTTTTGCAAAAGTAAGATTTATTTCTCTCTTATTTTCCCTTCTTTATTACTAAATAGGGACCATAATTACTACATATAAATTCTGTATATGGAAATAATCTATATCAGCTCATAAAATTCTTCCTTATTCTTTTTAGTATTGTAATTTATTCAATCAGTTGCCTAGGAACATTTACATTTTTTTCAACATTCTGCCATTACAAATAATCCTACAGTGAAAAACTTTTGCGCATACACTATTTCATATTTTTACAGGCAATTCATGAGAGTTAATCAGAGTAGAATTTGGACTGCTAGGTCAAATGATAAATGTAGATGTTAGATATTATAAAACTACCATATAAAATTGTAGCATTTCACATTCCCATCAGCAATATATGAGTGCCTATTTCCTCACAGGTTTACCAACTAAGAGTATATTCTAAGCTGCTGAACATTTGCCAATCTGAAAAGTGAAAATTTTCACTGTATATTTTAATTTGCATTTCTCTTATTAATGAAGTTGAATATCTTTTCATATATTATCATGTCATATGTATATCTCTTGGTGAACTGTCCATGACTTTTGCTTTTTAAAATCATGATTTAAATCTTTTATTGATGGAAAAATTACTTCAATAATGTTTGTTTTAAGAAGAATAAAACAATAAGAAATGGAAGAATATATAAATTCACTGAAAAGAATACTAACATCACTTAAAACTATACTGTCTTATTCTATCCTGTTCTAAATAGTCTATTAAAAAGTGAGAAGAATATTAAGAAAAATACATTCAAGTTACAATTTTATGATGTTAAGCAGCATTAACAGTTAATCCTACAAACAACCACACCATTGAAAAAGGTCAAAGTTTGGGAAACAAATGATTGAGAGACATTTCATAATGGTTTCATTACACCCACCTCATTAGTACAGGTAATTCTCCGAGGATGAGGGGCTTCTTGTTGCAGTTGATATACTGGGAAGTTAGAAAATAAAAGATGTCAGTTTCCCTTTGCAGAACATCTGAATATATTAGGAATCAAAACCTGCCTGCTTTATAACTTTCGTAAGAAAACTGTGGTACAGTCCTATTTGCTATTAAATTAAATTTTGTTATGAAAAAAGTAAAGAAAGTAAGCCAAAGTATATTTAGTGAAAGCCCAGAAGCAAACACAAATAAAAAAATTATAAGCCACAGAAGTGTTATAACAACTCAATACTAGATATTTGGCTCTGCTCTCCATAATCTGGTCATTTATTTTCCTCAATTTTTATGGATATATTACATAAAGAATGTCTCTGTTATAAACAAATAATAGTTGTGCATTTTAACAGCACATTATTAAGTGTCAAACTTGAAACTAAAATTAGGATTTATAGGCTAGATGTAACACATACAGTTCCCCCCCCCCCATTTATCTTGTGAGCATATTTCTTCAAAGATAATCTCTCCTAGAAACAAAGTTTCTGAGCCAAAGTTACCACCACTTATTCAGCTAGCGTAAATGCAGCAAGAGAGAATTCAAACACCAAACAGCTAGCCAGAGGATAACTTTTTGGACATCTGAAAAGGGACTGGTGAAAAACTCTGTCGATACCATGACCTTCTAAGGGCTTCCCAGGTGGCTCAATGGTAAAGAATCTGCCTGCCAATGCAGGAGCTGCAGGTTCAATCCGTGGGTCAGGAAGATCCCCTGGAGAAGGCAAGGCAACCCACTCCAGTGTTCTTGCCAGGATAATCCCATGGATAGAGGAACCTGACTGCCTATAGTCCATGGGGTTGCAATGAGTCAGACATGATTGAGCACACACACACTTATCTCCTTCTAAGCCTCACTTCAGGTTTTCTGACTTGACACAAAGAAAAAACAGAAGAATGTATGGTTACCAGAGAAAGTGTGTTTATGTAGGTCTAAGTTTATCTCTTGGAGGAGATCTGTTTTCTATTTCTACACATGTAATCAGCATATGACTGAATTTAATAGTGTATTTAAATACGTAGACATTTGGTCAATGTAATATCTGGGACAGCATCTGGGATTGTCAAATAATACAAGGCTCACATTTCAAGTGGACATATTATATAGAGTCTGTCTCTGATGATATTCACAAATAGTGCAGAGACATATTTAAATATACACAGTTAGACTATGTATATGTGTGTGTATGAAAGTGAAAGCCGCTCAGTCATTCCCGACTCTTTGCGACCCCATGGACTATTTGCGACCCCATGGACTATATACAGTCCATGGGATTCTCCAGGCCAGAATACTGGAGTGGGTACCCTTTCCCTTCTCCAGGGGATCTTCCCAACCAGGTGTCCTGCACTGCATGTAGACTCTTTACCGTCAGAGCCACCAGAGGAGCCTGTGTGTGTACACACACAGTAAACATACTAAGAGCACACACGGACACACATCACTGTTCTGTACTGCTATGTAAAGCCAACTAAGTACCGAACTGCAAATGTGAGCTCCTGAACTAGACCACCTGGAACCTGAATGCTGCTGCTCTGCCACTAACACGGCACAGTTCAGTTCAGTCGCTCAGTCGTGTCCGACTCTTTGTAACCCCATGAATCGCAGCACGCCAGGCCTCCCTGTCCATCACCAACTCCCAGAGTTCACTCAGACTCACACCCATCGAGTCAGTGATGCCATC
>SJYX01021086.1:11964-26871 GCA_006410675.1 Oreotragus oreotragus
TATATATATATATGCATACATACATACATCCACACACACACACACACACACATATGTGTGTGTGTTATAGGTCAATTAAAAAAAAGCAAACTCAAATTAAATTCTGTATTAACCTACTGTAGATTAACTGGTTTGTGGACTAAATCTGGTTAAGGTGCTATAGTCATCTGTGATACTGTCACTTTCTAGGGAAAGTTGGTTGGAATGGGCTTAGTAAAAAGATCATCCTGATTAGTACACTGACTTGCTTCTCTGCAGCAGAAAGAACCAAGCTCTAGGGCTTGGTGGTCTGATGGGGGAAGAGAGGAATGCTCTAGGGTTCATACTTCTGATTTAATCAAGACAGTTCCTCTCACTCAGATATCTACCACCAGATCTTATCAGCCAAAATTCTCTGGGAGAAAACCTCTCTAGGGAGGAGAACAATCTCTTTTCATGGGCAGTTAGGATAGTCCACAAACCAAACCAGTTTATCTGCATTCAGGTAAATTCAGTAATTGACAGGAAATCAACCATCATTAGACATTTAAACTGCTTCTTTATCAATAATTATGAACCAATTGTACAAGGAAGAAAAAAGGAATCAGATACTCTTTTTTTTTTTTTAATGAATTTCATAAATACGTTTTCATTAGCCTTGACCAAGAGAGATTAAAGCTATAACTTAAAGGCTCAACCTTTCCAACTTCCCTGGTGGTCCAGCGGTTGACTCCGCACTCCCAATGCAGGCTGGAACTTTCTCTTTCTTACCACACAGACATGACTACGGACCAGATAAATGAAGCCCCTGGCTGCTTTGGTTCACCCTTTTTTGGTTTCCTAACTCAGAGTTTGTGACTTTCTTCACAGAAATTCTATTGTCTCTCTATCGTATATCATTCCTTGGAGTTAGTAGTTTCCACTCAACAGTGATTTATTTCAGTTGCTGTAAGTATATATGAATCACTCATTTTGTAGAAGGGTCTTTTTCCAGTCCTGATGTTTTTAACCATAAATCTAAAACCAAAAAATGTCTAATATCCAACTGTAGGCACAGACCTGCCGTTTACTCTTCTGTGCCCTGATATATACATGCCTCTGCCCCTCCTTAGTTTTGCTGTGTCCCTAAATTACCTCAGAGCCCCCCACTGCCCACCCTCCACCCTCCTGAGTCAGCCTGAATGCTTCCTTAGGAAAGAGACACTTGCTCCAACAGCAGAGCTCCAGAACCCTGCTGTATGGCCATCCATCCAGTTTCCTCAAGTCCCAAGATGAAACAGCTCAGGTTGGTTGCATTGGCTTTGGAAAGAATGGAGCCAGCTGCAGTGTCTGTGGGCTATGCCCAGGACTCTGGGTCCTCCTGGGTTGCTGGAGCACTGGCATGTAAAAATAGGCAATGAAAAATGGAAGTGTTAGTTCCTCAGTTGTGTGCAACTCTGGGTGACCCCATGGACCATAGCCTGCCAGGCTCCTTTGTCCATGGAATTCTCCAGGCAAGAATACTGGAGTGGGTGGCCATTCCTTTCCCCAGGGGGATATTCCCAACCCAGGGATTGAACCTGGGTCTCCTGCATTGCAGGCAGACTACCGTCTGAGCCACCAGGGAAGCCCTGAAGTAGGCAAGGTACAAGTTAATTCTTTCTTGCCGGTAGGCTAATTCACATATGGTGAGGTAAAGGGAAAAGCAAGAAGACTAGTAATAGAGGCTGAATGCTTGTTCCCTCAATATTTGTGTGTTGAAACTTAATCCGCAGCGTAATGAGGAGGCTTTTGGGAGGTGAGGGAGGTGACTAGGTCATGAGGGTGGACCGCTCATGAATGGGATTAGTGCCCTGATGAAGGAGACCTCAGAGGGCTGCCTTCCCCCTTCTGTCCTCTATGTGAGGACACAGGGAAAAGTCAGCCATCTGCAACCTGGAAGAGGGCCCTCTCTGGACACTGAATCTGCCTGAGCCTTGATCCTGGACTCTGCAATCCCTGAAACTGTGAGAAATAGATGTTTGTTGTATAAGCCACCCAGTTGATGGTATTTGGGGCTTCCCAGGTAGCTCAGTGGTAAAGAATCCACCCGCCAATCCAGGAGACACAGGGGACGTGGTTTGACCCCTGGGTCTGGAAGGTCACCTGGAGGAGGAAATAGCAACCTACTCTAGTATTCTTGCCTGGGAAACCCCATGGACCCAGGAGCCCAGTGGGCTACAGTCCATGAGGTCGCAAATATCTGGACAGAACTGAGTATGCACACACAATGGCATTTTGTCGGAGCAGCTTGAAGGGACCAGGACAATCAAATTGTCTTTGATATCAGGGATTATGTGTCTCTGCCTATCTGTAAGGTTGTGCCATGCCGGTGTAGGCGTATTCCTCAGGGAATAACAGATGGATGAGCCTGGAATGAGTGGATACCATTTGAAAAAAGAAGTAACAGGGAAAAGGTGATTTGAAGTTACAAGAGCCTGGATCTCAACCCTGGCACTTTTATTAGTTCAGTGACCATGTGTGATTCATTTTTATTGCTTTAGAGCCAGTTTTCTTATAAGCAACATAGAATTATTTATCCTTCTTACACGTGTGTGTATCTGTATATGCAGAGAAAGATGTCTAGAATGGTTTACGTCAAATATTAACACGGTTGTTTTGGGAATTTGGAAATTGAGTGGCTTTTCCTTTTCTGTACATTTCACTGATATTTGATCTTTTTAAAGGTAAAAGTGTAAAGCATACCCCAAACAGTCAATATAAAATTGTAATCATATGATAAAACAATGAAGTCTTTCATACTTCTGAGTTTTTGAAGTGGGAGATTCCTTAATAAAAATTCCCACAAACGGAATCGCATTATTGTTCTGTCAGTTGTTTTCCCCTCTAATTTGTGTGTATAAATAGGTCTTCATATTGAACATTTCCAGCAGATATTCTTCTACTTTTTTTCTCCATTAATCGTGTAGGAATCTTCAGAAAGGTAACATTAAGACTATTGTTCGAAGAAAATATTTGAAGAAATAACATATCACATCACCTAGAAGAGCAGCAGAGAAGGCTGAGCATCAAAAAACTGATGCCTTTGAACTGTGGGGTTGGAGAAGACTCTTGAGAGTCCCTTGGATGGCAAGGTTGGTCAAACCAGTCCATCCTAAAGGAAATCAACTTGGAATATTCCCTGGAGTCAGGACTAATGTTGAAGATGAAGCTCCAACACTTTGGCCACCTGATGAGAAGGGCCAACTCACTGGAAAAGACCCTGATGCTGGGAAAGATTGAGGGCAGGAGGAGAAGGGGACCACAGAGGATGAGATGGTTGGATGGCATCACTGACGCAATGGACATGAGTTTGAGCAAACTCCGGGAGACTGGGAAAGACAGGGAAGTCTGGAGTGCTGCAGTTCATGGGGTCGCAAAGAGTTGGATGGAACTTAGTGACTGAAAAACAACTTCAAAAAAAAAAAAAAAAAAGCCGGGGAAAAAAGTTAATATTGAAAATCTAAAACCAGTTTAAAATTTCCATTTAACAAATGAAGTATCACTATGTTTTATTCCTAGCTACTTGGAAACATCGATATTCATGTTGAGATTTGACAGAAAACAAAATTCTGTAAAGCAATTATCCTTCAATTAAAAAATAAATTAAAAAAAGAAAATAAAGAACATGAAAAAAGTGTGCTATACTAGAACAAATGGGTGTTTGCTCATGAAAGAGGATGTTTTTTTTTTTCCAGGGGTTACATTTTTCACCCTTTAATGTAATATATTTTTCTTGTAATAAAGTTTATTTATAGAGAAATAAGTAAGAGGTCAGCAGCTTTTTTAAGGGATTTTGTGACAATTTTCTCTGCTTTACAGGTCTCAAGAGGTCAGACAGGTTCCCAATTGGTAGCGCTTTTCTCTTTAGCTTTTTATATTTTTATTCATGGACTCTAACAATCAATAAACAGTACAGTGTGTAAAAATTTCAAAATTTTATTTTCCAGTCACAAAGAAATTCTCCCAATTGAAAGCAGAGTGTGATAGGCTTGAATACTTTACAAATGCTTCAAATGAGATTATGAAGCCAACCAGTAGATATTTGTTTATTATACTAAAATATAGACACATTTTCCTTTAAATATTTGAGATTCTGCCTACAGTGCCTCTGTTATATTCATTCAAATTATTCTTCTATTCCAAAACAATGAGGCTTCTAAACTGGTGGAATGTTGCCAGGAAATTTCAACACAGTTTGAAGGCAACATGACCAAAAGGCACAGTTTAAATTGGCTTAGGGAATGAATGGGCTTCTTATCAGAGCAGCTGAAGGCTGTATATAATTAACAGCATCTGTCAACATTCACAGGGCCCTATATAGAACAAGGAGGCCCTATAGCCCTTACTAAACAGCAACCTCCAGCCTCTGGTACCTTAATAAATCCACAAGATCTAAACAAAGAGACACCCCCAAGCCATCACTGGAAAGACACTGATACGTTTTTGTGATATCAGCAGGGCCACAAAGCAACTGCTAATTAATGTTAATTATCTAGAACAATTCTGTGAACATGAATACCATTGATATTTCAAATTAGCCATCTATCATCAAAAATATAAAATACCGTTTATATCTAAAATTACTAATTTTAAAATCTTTCTCATGTTTTTATTTTTAAAAGCTATGAAAATGATCTACTAACCTCCCTTTTTAATATGATGAATTCTCTGTTAGCTTGACCATTTCTGTAAACAGAATTCTACAGCAGTTTTTTAGTTTTTGAAAAAAATACATTTCACCCATGAATACATACAAAACAACAACAACAAAAAATCCAGAGGCAATTTCATTAAATAAATTTATTTGTTAAAATAATTTAACTCCAAATACAACTGTTGGATTTGCATTGAGTTATAACTACAATTCATGTTTTAACTGAAAGGTCAAGGTTTAACAACTGACATTGTTACAAAACAATAAACTGTTGTTCAGTTTTAAATGGTCAGTTGTATTAGAGCTCAACAATTAACTGTGAACTATATTTATCTCTGGGAAACCCCAAATCAATAAGGATAAGTCTGTTTCCAAAACCCACTGCAGTCATTCTTGAAACCCTGATCAAGATTTAAGAGATGCACAATGACACGTTAATTTAAAAAAAAAAAAAAAAAGACCCCCATAGTCTTTACCATTTGATTGGCTAAGGAGACCATTAAAGCTTACCCAAGTGCTAACACAGGACTAATGAGAACAAAAGACTACAAAACACACGAACGAAAACCCAATGGCAACAAGCGAAATAAGCACTTTCGTCTCCACACATATAGACAACATTCCCACTGGACAGCTCCTGAAAAAAACAGTGGACGTCCTTAGGCAACATTTCTTTATATAGAAAAGCAAATATCAGTAGTTGGACCACAGAGACGTGATGGCAACTGTAGTGATTAGAGTCAAAAGCTCAGTCCTAATTCTACAAACCAAAGAAAAAAATTCATCAAAGCACCTTTCCATAGTTGAAGGAAGATTTTATGGAATACTTCTGATCAGATGCTGGCTTGTTTTGTATGAGGTGAACAAAAAGAAAGGCATCAGTTACCATCACTATCACAGCTTAAGAGAACAAAAAAAAACAAAAAAAAAGTTGCAACATAGAACAAAAAATCTAAAAAAAAAAAAATGCTGCCTTTGTATAAAAGTAAAACAAGACAAAACAAAAAAAAAAAAAAAAGAAGAAAACCTTATTGTAGTAGCTAAACAAAAAGTGGGTCTTTGGATCAAACCATAACATTTTTAAGGCATGTTAGAAAAACTTTCACTTATCTAGTTGCTATTCTGATCAGGGCATAAAATAATTCATGTGCCAACAGATTTCATCTTCCTGTTCTTAAGCTCTGTATTAACATCTCAACAAACACATTCACTCAAGCTGAGTTATTGTCATACCAGATGAAACACCAACAGTAAGAGCACACAAGGGTTTCCAAGTTTCTGGATATATTTGATGCTTTGCCGCTAAACACGCAGGGCTGGGTGGAAACACTGATCAGGCAGCCGTATCAGTTATTAACATCTTTACAGTAAAAAAAAAACAAAAAAAACCCCACCTTATTGTCTGACATAAACATATCTAACTAAAACCCAAATTTTTAGATAATCTTTTCCACCTTATATCCTGCCATACCTTTCACATTATTTAACTTATTTTTCTTGTCTGCATAGCAATCCACAATGTAAAACTGTAAAATCTTTATAGATGTTTTTATATGTAATCTTACTTACCATAAATTTCTACTAAATATGGAGTTCTAAAAACCAGAATCATTCTGAGAAGTTAGAGGCTTCAAAACTCAAACAGTGCACTAACAAATATTTCTTTTTCAGTTGGTAAAAGTCATACTTCTTGAATCCTTGACTTGTCTACATGATTGAGTCAAATCACCTTTTACATGACCAAATTTGATGCAGTAAAACTGGTTAGAACTTTCTGGCCTATAAAAGGTGCTTCATAATTGGGAATTATTAAAAAAATTATACTGAAGAATGCTAATATTCACAATTCAAAGACTTTTGACAACCATACCTGGTTTGACCCACACATCTGTTTTCTCATTTATGAAAAGTACTATCCACCTTTTTTCTCTCCTTCAACATTAACATCAGTTTACTAAACACTTGGGGGGTGGGCTAGCAATGATTTCAAGAATGTATTAAAAAAAGAAAAAGAAAAATAATGCTTTTGATCCATGGTATTCTGCAGGACAGATTCTCAGTATAGGTAATTATCTCTGACTTGTGCCAAATTCTTCAGAACATTAACACACATGCACACACAAACACACATACTTCACTCAGTAACACACATAAGACCCGAGGTTACTTGCACAAGAGTGTGAAACCAACAAGAAATATGGGGCAGTATGCAGATCACAGGCTCAGTGATATTGCAGTTCTGAAGGCCAAATTCATCTCCAGAGGATCAGCTCAAAATACTCTCTTCAGCATTTTATAACTCTGAAGGTGGTTGAAAACCCTTCTGCGCTTGATTGTAAAACTTATGAATACGTTTTTCCTGTGCCATTAGTCATGCAAATGATAAATACTTGGCGGCTATAAAAACCAAAAATGTCAAGACTTGAGCACCTTTTCAAGACAAAATATTCACTCTAGCTTTATTTGCCACTTCAGTAATCAGGGCAAAATTGTTGTAAGAAAATCTTTATAGAATTCTCCAGGAAAATTAAAGGGTTTTTTTTTTGGTCTCTTACCTTCCACTCTATAATTTCTGTTCTACTTTTAAGCCCCAATTATTTCACATGGTTATTCAATTTTTTTTTTTTTTTAATGCCTGCAATAAAGCTCTGCTATAGAAAACTTGATTTCGAAAGCAGGTTAGCCAAGAATCACACCACAACCATAGCCCTTAAAGGCAAGAAGGAATTTGCTGCTTTAACGAACATAAAAATGCAAGATATCTGTACTGTCCTGTGAGGTTTTTGCAAAAGGGAACATGTGGCTGCAACATGGCTTCATTTTCCTTACACGATGGTACTAGTTCATCTACTGCAACGCTTCTCGTTAGTAAGGCTAGGCAATCTCTTTCCATCACAGTTGCTTCCTTCTTGTTCAGTAAAGTAACAAAGACCATCCCTGCTTGGTGAACAGAGGGGTGGGTCTAGGGTTTTAATTTGACCCAAAGCCTTGTGAGAGTCTCCACTTTCTGGGCAAAGCAGGTGATGACATTCTAACACCAGGCTGTATTTTCACCCAACCTATGCTGACTCTGGCTCTAACAGAGACTGGTGCGTGAGTTAGTTCTGTGTCACAAATTAGGATAACATCTACAATTAAGCATCAGCTTTGAAAAACAGAAGTGTGTCAGCTGAGCAAAGAATCTCTCCCTGGAATGCTGTCGGCAGGTCAGCTGCTATTATCTTCCTTGATGTGATACATTGGTTAGAAGCACTATCTCAGTTCCTGAAATTCAGTACTCTGGTAGGAAAATATTTCTCCTTGACTCATCTAATTTTTTTTAAAGAAGACAAAATATTTTACTGGTTAAGCGGTCACAGGAATTCTTCTGGTTTCTGTCCCGTGATTACTTTTAACGTTGATCACAGTTGCTTCTGTCAACTCAAGTGACAGTGCCATCATAGCTTCTGAAGGAGGTCGCCCTGTGGATCAACTGGGCCACAACGCCTGACGTTGCAGGTGCCTGGAGGAGACTGAGGACGATGGTGAAGACTGGAGTAACTGGACCCAAAGGTGACTCAGAGATATCAGCTGACAATCGCCGCCTGGCTCTGAAGGACGATCTGCTGTTTCACTGGAGGTTCACACTGCACTCCCTGCAGGCTCCACGGTCGGGCAGGAGAGGCCGGTGTCGCCTCCGATGGTGGGGGGCGGGCAGCCGCGTGTCAGTGCTATTGTATGTTACAGGCAGAGCAGCACGGGTCGTCCTTGTCGGGCTGGGCGGCATAGTTCATCTGCCTCACGATCTCGGCGAAGAGTTCGTCCACCATGGTCTTACTCTTGGCCGACGTCTCCATGAAGGGGCAGCCCCACTCCTCGGCGAGGGCCCGGCCCTCGTTGGAGGACACCTCTCTCTCACTTTCCAGGTCTACTTTGTTCCCCACCAGGATGACCGGCACTTTCTCATACCTAGGGGAGAATAGACACAGACACACAGGGGTGGGAGACGTTAGCAAAGAGCTAGACAGGGGAAGTGGACTTTCTCTTTTTTCATGATATGATACTACAGAGTCCCTTGGACAGCAAGGAGATCCAACTGGTCCATCCTAGAGGAAATCAGTCCTGAATACTCACTGGAAGGACTGATGCTGAAGCTGAAGCTCCAATACTTTGGCCACCTGATGTGAAGAACTGACTCACTGGAAAAGACTCTGATGCTGGGAAAGAAGGCAGGCAGGAGGAGAAGGGGACGACAGAGGATGAGATGGTTGGATGGCATCACTGACTCAATGGACACGAATTTTAGTAAGCTCTGGGAGTTGGTGATGGACAGGGAGGCCTGGCGTGCTGTAGTCCATGGGATAGCAGAGAGTTGGACACGACTGNGGCAGGAGGAGAAGGGGACGACAGAGGATGAGATGGTTGGATGGCATCACTGACTCAATGGACACGAATTTTAGTAAGCTCTGGGAGTTGGTGATGGACAGGGAGGCCTGGCGTGCTGTAGTCCATGGGATAGCAGAGAGTTGGACACGACTGAGCCACCGAACTGAACTGATACTACAGATAGTCTCCTTAGCTACATGAAAAATTATGTGCTCCAGTTGATTTGACATTGGCCAGAAGGCATTTAGAAGCAGCTCTCATAGTAGATCACAAATGGGTTGTTCAAAATGATGTTTTAATCAATTACATATCTTTAAAAGTCTATTTACCTTTCCAGAAATACTTGAAAAATTATTCTCAGAATAATCCCCTTAGATGGATTAATGTAAACTTTGTTCATTATAAGGGATACTTATGCAGAATTTCAGATGATAAGGTAATACCTCTAGTGACTAAACACATAATTTGTAATTTTATAAATTTTACTGTGTTCTAAAAGTATACACGGGCTTCCCAGGTGGCTCAGTGGTAAAGAAGCTGCCTGCCAGTGCAGGAGACACGGGTTCAATCCCTGGGTCAGGAAGAACCCCTGGAGAAGGACATGACAACCCATTCGAGTATTCTTGCCTGAAAAATCCCATGGACAGAGGAGCCTGGTGGGCTATAGTTCCTGGAGCGCAAAAGAGCCAGACATGACTGAGCAACTAAGACGACAATGAAAATATACAAAACTGATCACGTTCTAATCATTCCTGAATAAGAAAAAAGCTAGCAGAACTCACTAGGATGGAACCCACGAAATACAATTATGCTCTATCCCTTTATACAAACTGTCATAGATTAGCCTGTTGAAAGATAATTACTGTTCTTTTCAACCTGACAAGGACTTAAACATTCCAGTCATTAGCTCTGTTTGATGTTATCTCTTCTTTTCCTTCCTGACTAGAATCAGCGTGCTATAGAATAAACGTGTGTTCCCTGAAATTCAGATGTTGAAACCTAATCCCCCATGGGATGGTATTTAGGAGGTCGGGCCTTTCATGGATGGGATTTGTGTCCTTATACAAGAGACCCCAGAGATCACCACTGTCCTTATACCCACGTACAGACAGAGTGAAAAGATGACCCTAGGGAAGTTGGCCCTCACTAGACACTGAATCTTCCAGAGCCTTGACCTTGGACTCCCCAACCTCAAGAAATATGAGGAATAAATTTCTGTCGTTTAAGCCATGCAGTCTGTGGTATTCTTGTTACAGGAGCCAGATGGACTAAGATAAGGTGTCTATAAGTCAAGATGTTTGGAAAATGCTAACAGACAACAGAAATTTGAAAAGAACAAAGACAAGAGGTCGTAAATCATTTTGTACCGAAAGATGATTCTCTCTTTAATGGTTATTCATGGTGTAAAAAACAGACGGTGCTACTGCGCAAATTTATTTACTACTTGTGGTTATGTTTGTTCTAAGCAATGTTGCTAATACATTTTTACTTTATACATCGTTCTAAAGGCTTTTTGTGATTTCAGTATAAATCAATATGTGTGTCTGTACTTTCTCCTCTAAGCAGAATGTATCTCTAAATTTATCAAGGAAGCAAACTGCAAAATTGCACACAAGTGATAACAAATGTGAGTGGACACAGCTAATCTGTTAGAAAACTACACACAGTCAGGATTTACTAATGCAGGGTTTGTGCAGCGTTTTTATCATTCAGGAAATAAGAGCGACAGGCAGGCAGTTAATGCTAGCAACAATACTTTCACAGCTTCATCTTCCAGGCAACTTGGTTCTCTCTGCTCACTCTAATTTATAAAACGAACTGTATTCCCAACAGAGTCTCGTTTTTTCCCTTTGACACAAGATCATACTGACAATGGTCTCAACAAGAGAGCATGCTCTAGGCAGTGTGCTCCTTAGCAGTCTGAAACATACAACTTCAAAATAAGTGCAGCCACGAAATTAAAAGACTCTTTACTCCTTGGAAGAAAAGCTATGACAAACCTAGAAAGCGTATTAAAAAGCACAGATAACACTTTGCTGACAAAGGTCCATACAGTCAAAGCTATGGTTTTTTTCAGTGGTCATGTATAGATGTGAGTTGGACCATAAAGAAAGCTGAGCGCTGAACAATTAATGCTTTCAAACTGTGATGCTGGAGAAGTGTCTTGAGAGTCCATTGAACTACAAGGAGATCAAACCAGGCTATCCTAAAGGATATCAACCCTGAATATTCATTGGAAGAACTGATGCTGAAGCTCTAATACTTTGGCCACCTGATGAGAAGAGCTGACTCATTGGAAAAGCCCCTGATGCTGGGAAAGATTGAGGGCGGGAGGAGAAGGGGACGACAGAGGATGAGATGGTTGGATGGCATCACCAACTCGATGGACATGAGTTTGAACAAACTCTGGGAGATGGTGATGGGCAGGGAAGCTTGGCATGCTGCAGTCCATGAGGGCACAAAGAGTCGGACATGACTTTGTGACTGAACAACTGCATTATCAAAGATAAATCTAAGATTTGGATTTTATCATTTCGCAGGAAATGGATCTGGACAACTCTAATTTTTATCAAAGGACTTTACATGCATTTACTGTGTATCAGCAGTGATTATGCTCTCTGATCCTACTGAGAGCTCTGAACATAGGACCCAAGAGTTCTGCACATCTTCTAGGACCTTCACATACAACAGCTATGTGTTCCTCTTGTGGCTCAGCTGGTAAAGTATCTGCCTGCAGTGCAGGAGATGCCAGGTTTGATCCCTGGGTCAGGAAGATCCCCTGGAGAAGGGAATGGCTATTCACTTCAGTATTCTTGCCTGGAGAATCCCATGGGCAGAGGAACCTGGGGGCATACAGTCCATGGGGTTGCAAAGAGTTGAACATGACTGAGCGAATAACACTTTCACTTTCAGTCAATGTATTACGTATTTATCCATCCATTTAACAGGTGTTTATTTGATAGAAGCCTATTTTTGTGCTGGATGCTATTCGAGGCACTTAAGATACATCAGCAAACAAAGCAAATAGCTCTGCCATATGGTCTAGCAGAGAAGATAGTGGTCGATAATAAACCCAAGTAAATAAGTAAATTATTGGTTTATTAGTGAAAGTGAAAGAGGAGAGTAAAAAAGTTGGCTTAAGGCTCAACATTCAGAAAATGAAGATCATGGCATCTGGCCCCATCACTTCATGGGAAAACAGTGGAAACAGTGTCAGACTTTATTTTGGGGGGTTCCAAAATCACTGCAGATGGTGACTGCAGCCATGAAATTAAAAGACTCCTTGGAAGAAAAGTTATGACCAACCTAGATAGCATATTCAAAAGCAGAGACATTACTTTGCCAACAAAGATCCATCTAGTCAAGGCTATGGTTTTTCCAGTGGTCATGTATGGATGTGAGAGTTGGACTGTGAAGAAAGCTGAGTGCCAAAGAATTGATGCTTTTGAACTGTGGTGTTGGAGAACTCTTGAGAGTCCCTTGGACTGCAAGGACATCCAACCTGTCCATTCTGAAGGAGATCAGCCCTGGGATTTCTTTGGAAGGAATGATGCTAAAGCTGAAANTGTGTATAGTTCATGGTTTTATACTGTGGCAAGCCCCAGATCAGTTCCTTTTCCCTTCGTTGATTCACCAATGATAACCTGGGGACAGATGCCATCACACTCGGTTCCTTTGACTTCCTTTTGAGGGCGCTCTATTGTAGCATGTTAAAAGAGGCTAGGCCCTCACACGAATTTCAACACTTTGCTATTTCCTTACTCACTTTTCCGTAAGCAGGCTGAAATACAATTCTCTTCGAACTCAGAAAAGAGAATTGGAGAGTTTTACTTTCCCTTGTTCAACCTTCTACCCATTGTTAAAAATCTCACCTTCCAAGAGAGTCTCAAGGTAAAATGTCAGAACACCTGATGCTTTAATCATTTCCATGACAACCTCACCAAATGGGTTATAGCTGAACATCTTTAGTGATGCAGAACTCACATCTCAGGCAGCCCATTTTGTCCTGTCAGCTCTGTTAAATGTGAGTGTTAAAAAGTTTGTGCTAAAAAGTTTATCCCTATCTAATGAGCTGTGACCTATAACACCTTGTCCTTCCTGTGGCCGTTAAGAACACGGAAATCTTTTCTCATAGCTCTTCTTCCCCATCTCCCTGCTCAAATTAAGTAACACAAGATGATTTTTTAAAGTCCATGGCAATATTTAAATAGATAAAGACGAAAATGAAAAAACATTCTTCATCTCACCTCCATGAGAATGACTGCTGTAACTATTTTGGTGTGTATGGTTTCACGCTATCTTATATATACCTATATAAATGTAGATTTTTCGGAAAGGTGATCATACTCGGTTATATTTAGTCACTCTATTTTCACTTATTATCTTGGACTTTGTATACTGATAAAGAGGTATGCATCATATTAATGGTTAAGGAGTACTCCATTTTATAGTCTATGTGATAATGAATGTACCGTAACTTAATTCCCCTTCCCCATTTGTGCATGAAGCGTCCTCTCCACTCATGTTCTCATTAACCAATAGCAAACTGAGGAACCAGACCTACACGTGGAGCTTTCTCAAAAGCGTGCAGAGTGTGTGTTGTACGCATGTGTGTATGGCATACCCTTTGAACCAGGAAAAAAAAAAAACACATTTCTAGATTAGTTCGGACTACTGTGCTCACACACATGCAATCTTGACTGACATTCAGGAATTTATACTACAGCCAATAGAGCTGAGGTCAAGGGTGCCTGTTTCCCCACCCTTGGGGGTGGGTATTTTTAATCTTTCAGGGAAGTATTATGGCAGTTCTGGACAAAGAGAATGGTTTTATGGCTGGGAGTTGAAGGCCCCAACCACAGCCTGCTAGCATAAAAACATCAATACTTCTTATAAAGGTGGAAAATGTAAGCTAAGTAAGGCTTCCTTCTTCCTCTAGACTGACTTGTTTTGAGGTGACTAAATATTTCATCTTAAAAGGGAATTTCTGGTAATTTAGCTTGAATAATAAAAGGAAACCAAAATTCCTTGCGGTGACGGTCTCTTGGTTTCAGACTGCATGCATACTGAAGAAGAACAGAGAGAAATTTGTAAATGCAATCTAAAAATTAAGGGCGGGCTGTAATGACACCAGAAAGATATACAAGGCACTCAGGGCTACTCCATGATGATACAAATGAAAATAATCTGTTTTTAGAGAAATTAAGAGCTGACACTGTATCTGAAGAACAGTGTGATGGTGAGGGACCAATTGGTCATGACAATGTAACTCAGGCACTTTGAATGTTGTGTTGAAAAGCCATTTGGGAGAGAAAATACTTGGCAAAAGGCATCTGGTAAAGGGCTGTTATCCAGCATATACAAGGCAGTCTTAAAACTCAACAAGCAACAGACAACCCGATTGAAAAATGGGCCAAGGACCTTTAAGATACACCTCAACAAGGAAGGTATACAGATGGGCAAATAAGCATGTAAAGAGATGCTGCACATCATATTTTGTCAGAGAAATTAAAATAGAGACACCATCACACAGCTACTGGAATGGCCACCATCTAGAACACTGGCAACACCAAATGCCAGAGAGGAAGTGGAGCAGCAGGAACTTTCATTCATTCCTGGTGGGAATGCAAAATGGTACAGCCACCTGGAACACAGTTCAGTGATTTCTTAGAAAACAGCATATACTCTTACCATACAAGCCAGCAATCCCTGGTATTTAGTTCCCCAAACCAAATATTTACAAATAGATAAAACCTGCACATAGATGTATATAGCAGCTTTATTCATAACTGCCCCAACTTGGAAGCAACCAACATATCCTTCAGCTGCTGCTGCTGCTAAGTCACTTCAGTCGTGTCCGACTCTGTGTGACCCCATAGACGGCAGCC
>SJYX01021088.1:0-13055 GCA_006410675.1 Oreotragus oreotragus
ACCAAACAGGATTTTGTAAAATGCAGTTTTATTCCAGTGCTTCCTAATTATTCTTCAAAACTGCCACTCAGGATAGAGAAGTTACCTCTATTCATACCTGTATTCAATGTTAAGTACATTTGCCCTTGAACATTTTCTAAAGCAATGAGCGATGTGAGGTCAGAAGTGTCTTACTCTCTCATAGTTGCTATTGTCTTTAACTAGCTGGTACTACAGAACAGGTTATTAGCTATGTTTATATTTGTTAGTTGGCTCTGATCAAAACATATTCATGGAACAGATGTTTTGAGATAGACAAAGGTCATGCATTCAGTATGTTAGGCAATTAAGAAGGAAAGATTATTTGCTACAACTTTTATCAACTTTTACTCTGTGTAACAACGTACTCCAGTACTTCAAGATACTTTTAAATAGATTGAGCAGAGAAATTATGTTTTGCAAATGTTTTAATATAAGGACAATGATCTTCTTTGTTATATGTATAAGTGTATGTGTGTATTCCTACCTTTGGAGTTCAGTATTAATTTATCTTGACTTGCTTATATATAATTCTATAAAACCTTTTTTGTTCCAAAACTTTTCTCAATACAGAATCTTAATTTTCAGTCTCTTTTATCATGTCTGTTAGTTTTTAACATTCTCTGAGCTTCTTTATGAAGTGCTTGATGACAAAGACTCCCAACTGCTAAGACTTTTCAGCAATTAGTTTTCAAGTCAAGAAAATAATCTTTTATCCCAAACCATAGTTCTTGTTTTCAGTTTGATTTATTATATTATTTATTTACACTCAGTAGCTATGTATGGAATACTTGCTAGATGGTGGAAAAGCATAGGTCCCCCTTCAAGGAATTAGTAGTCTGATAGATAATACAGGCCAGAGCATGGATAATAAAAATATGATGTGACATGCTAGTTTTTAAATCTATGAATCAATTAATACATATTTATGAAATAAATACTAGAGATCATCATCAAGGATTTATTAGACATAGATGCATTTGTGGATATAAATATAGAAACAAACAGAGTTATTGGACCCAAAGAGAGTGGAAACAAGTAGAAGAAAATAACATACAGAGAAAAACTTGCTATAAGATATTATGTGATAACTGTCATCGTTCTTAATAGAGGCAGAAAGTCTATCAGAAATCATCCTTTTCTAGTAAGAATTCTTTTTCATATCTTGTGTTCAGTATTGATAATAATGCTTTTATTCTTTGTCCTATATTTGTTTGATCACAGAATAATTTATCTTATGTGTTTTAAGAATCGAGTGCAGATGTCACTATGATGCAATTTCTTTAATTTGCCTCTATTTTTGTGAATAGTGACTGTGTTGGTCTGTCCAGGTTACCATTACAAACTACCATAGATTTCATGCTTAAAAAAAAAAAGAAACTTACCTTCTCTGAGTTCCAGAGGCTACAAGCCCCAGATCAAGGGGCCAGCTGATTCACTTCCTGGTTTGTATGTAGCTGATTTATCACTGTGTCCTCACATGGCCCTTCCTCCTTGACATATGAGTACAGAGAGAGAGAGCTCTGTGCTTGTTCTTATACAGAAGCAAATGCCGTGAAATCAGAACCATACCTGTATGGCCCCAGCTTAACTTAATCACTTCTTTAGAGGCCCCATCTCTAATACAGTTACCAGCCATACTGAGGATTACAGCTTCAACATATAGATTTTTGAAAGATACAATTATTTAGCCCATAATAGTAAACAAAATATTTATGTAACTCTCTGCTTAATACTTACAGTCTCAATAGTTAAACTTTCCAGAATGAACAAAATGTCATATTCCAGTTTTGTGTTTCATTATTTTGTCAGCCTTTTGATGACAGTTAACACACATTCTGGTAGATACAAATTAAAAATTACTAACAGCAAAACATGTAACAAGCAGCAAATTTTAAAGAATATAAATGTCAGTCGATAGAGATCACACGTGTGTTATGTCACTTTACCAATGAGAAAAAATCTAAGGAAGACATTTATCATCTGTATGGACAGAAACTAAAATACAAAATTTCATAAATACATGTTCATTAAATACATTCTGTTTTACCTCATTCTACGTGTTTTGCATAAGTATATTCTTGTTAAAGTTTGTACTTGGAATAATATCTGATAGATGAAGTTATTTGATATATATTCACTCATTTCACAGCTTTGTAGTTGTAATCAAATAACAGTGGTCTTATCTAGGCTAAGATAATCACTATTGTTCACAAAAGAACTAGAAACACTCTTTATATCAAGATATTATGTATTTTTCTGGGTTTAGTCATAGGATCTTATTTTAACTTTAACCAACAGAGAGACAGACACACACACATACTTTGCCAAAGGGCTGGTTTATTCTTGCACCTTTAAAATGTATCTAATCTTAATAAGCTTAAAGTTCAACATTCAGAAAACTAAGATCATGATATCCGGTCCCATTACTTTATGACAAATAGATGGGGAAACAGTTGAAACAGTGGCTGACTTTATTTTGGGGGCCTCCAAAATCAGTGCAGATAGTGACTGCAGCCATGAAATTAAAAGACACTTACTCCTTGGAAGGAAAGTTATGACCAACTTAGCATATTAAAAAGCAGAGACATTACTTTGTCAACAAAGGTCCGTCTACTCAAGGCTATGATTTTTCCAGTTGTCATGTATGGATGTGAGAGTTGGACTAAAGAAAGCTGAGCACCAAAGAACTGATGCTTTTGAACTGTGGTGTTGGAGAAGACTCTTGAGAGTCCCTTGGACTGCAAGGAGATCCAACCAGTCCATCCTAAAGGACATCAGTCCTGGGTGTTCATTGGAAAGACTGATGTTGAAGCTGAAACTCCCATACTTTGACCACCTGATGTGAAGAGCCAACTCATTTGAAAAGACCCTGATGCTGGGAAAGATTGAGGGCAGGAGAAGGGGACGACAGAGGATGAGATAGTTTGGAAATGGGTTNTTGTGTTTTGTTTATCTATTTATCCATGGATGGACACTCAGGCTGCTTCCATGTTTGAGCTTCATTGTGAAAAATGCTTTTATGGACATGGGTATACAAATATTTCTTCAAGACCTAGCTTTCAGTTCTTTTGGATATACAGGTTGTTTTTTTTTATATTCACTAGGAATTGATTCCAGGACCCTCTTGGATACCAAAATGCTCGAATGCTTAAATATAGTTAACCCTTAGTATCTACAGATTCAGAAACCATGGATACAGAGGGCTGACTGGATATACAGAGGTGGAATTGCTGGGTCATATGAAATTATATTTTTAATTTTGAGGGGAAACTGCCATAATATTTCCCGCAATGACTATACCATTTCACACTTTCATTAGCAGCGTACAATTGTGCTGGTTTCTCCATAGCCTTGCCAACACTTGTTTCCTGTTTTTGTTTTTTCCTTGTATTTTTTTTAAACAGTAGCCATTTTAATGAGTATGAGGTGGTTATAACAATGCTTTTTAAAATTTTTTTGCTTATTTACTTTTGGCTGCACCTGGTCTTCATTGCTGCACGCAGTCTTTCTCTAGTTGTGACAAATGGGGCTACTCTTTGTTGTGGTGCGCAAGTTTCTCATTGCAGTAGCTTCTGTTGTTGTAGAACACAGGCTCTAGGGGGCTCAGACTCAGAAGTTAAGACACATGCCTTTGTCTCCTCGCAGCATACGGAATCTTCCCGGATTAAGGATCGAACTCATGTCCCCTACATTGGCAGGCAGATTCTTAATGACTGGACTACCAAGGAAGCCCAACTCTGTGATTTAATCTTATTTTTTCTATTTCTCAAACCTTCCCATGGCTCTGCATTACTTTGAGATAAAGTGCAAATGTATAATTTGTATACTGTCAACAGCAAAGCTTTTAGAGTTGTATCGCCCTACTGCTGTACATAAAGCCCCTTGCAATTTTATTGGTGTCTACATTTTCTCCTAAATGTTTGTATCTCCTCTTATATGCATGCTGTTTATTACAAGATTTCTTCCAAGTGACACATTTCTTTTCACCTAACCAGGTGTTTCTCTAGAGAGCAATATTGACATTTGGGGCAAGACATTTTTTCTGCTGCAGAATTTTCCTGCAGCTTTACAGAACATTAAAGGAACAAAACCTGTTCCTTATCCACTGAATGCCAGTAGAACTGTCATAATAACCAAAAATGTCTCCTCAGGTTTCCAAGTGCCATTGTTTAGGACTCTCTTGGTCATAAGTAGCAGAAAATCTCAGTTTGGCTTAAGCAAATAAGTGAGTGTACTAGTCAAAGAAATTGAAATGAAAATCGTGGGAAGGTTTATGACTTGGTGCCTATGAACTTAATGTCTAAAATATTCTCACTCTGTATAACTGTTCTACTGTCCAGTTTATTTGGAGATGAGCCTTCCTTTAGGTAGGCTTACAGTAGTATCACACATACCTTCAGAGTTCTGTTTCAAGCAGAGGAGAACTTAGCCTTTCCCAATCATCAAGCAAAAGTTCTACGTAGGTTCTGAATTATCTTTGCTGGGGTTATGATCTTTTATAAGTGTATCACCTTGGCTAGAGAAGCATACCATGTTATTTTTTTTCTTTTTGCATATTCTTAATGCCTAGGATAGAATATGGACTACCATTTGGAGACAAGTAGTTCACCAGAGAAAGAAAAGTACTATTGCTGGAAGAAAGACTAATGGATTCTTGAGAAGCAAAATAACAAGAAAAGCTCTATCAAAAATATTAGTTACTTTAATCTTAGTCAAACAAGTTCAATCTGAGCCACTTCTCTGAATAACTAAAATGTAAATAATGACAACTGCTTTGTAGATGGGCTTCCCAGATAGCACTAGCAGTAAAAAACAAAACAACCAAACAACAGCGCAGGAGACAGAAGAGATGCAGGCTCAGTCCCTGGCTTGGGGAGATCCTCTGAAGGAGGGCATGGCAACCCACTCCAGGATTCTTGCCTGGAGAATCCCATGGACAGAAAACCTGCCAGGCTACTGTCCATGGGGTTGCAAAGAGTCAGACATGACTGAGGTGACTTAGCATGCACTCATACTTTGTAGGTAGATTGTGTGAAATTCAACATGGAACATCTGTGCTTTTAAAAAGTCTTATTTCCTTGGAATTCCCCTCTAAAGTACTAATCAGTAAGAGTTTTTTAATATAATTAATAATTGATAAGCATAAGAATCACCCATTCAGGTTAGGAAAACTCACCTGCCAAAACAGAACTCAACTAGTACACCACACTACTTTATACAGCTGTTTATCAGATGTGGTACCAGTAAAATCCTTCAGGATGTTAATTAGATCTGCACTCATCTCTCTCTAGCCTTGTGATCCATGGTGGAACTTCTAGTGATTTCTGTCCTAAATCTTCTGTCACCAAAGGCTACTTTCATCATTCCTATTTTGTTAGTTGTTCACTGTGTCCGACTCTTTGTGACCCCATGGACTATTAGCCAACAAGGCTCCTCTATCCATGGAATTCTCCAAGCAAGAATATTGGACTGAATAGACATTCCCTTCTCCAGGGGATATTTCTGACCCAAGGATAGAACCCAGGTCT
This sequence comes from Oreotragus oreotragus, assembly GCA_006410675.1. Classification (NCBI taxonomy): domain Eukaryota; kingdom Metazoa; phylum Chordata; class Mammalia; order Artiodactyla; family Bovidae; genus Oreotragus; species Oreotragus oreotragus. The sequence goes on from SJYX01021088.1 coordinate 5,550, forward strand.
CCTGCATTGCTGTCTGGATTTACCAGGGAAGCTCCTTTAATTGTCCCTACCCGTCTACGTTCATCTTTTCAATTATTTTGGCTACGTGCTATTTGCCTTTGTTGTGTAAAACCTATTTTTAATCATTCATTTTCTTGTTTTAAATAATGAAAGACATATGCTTGTTAGAGTTATGAAGTGAAGTGAAGTCGCTCAGTCGTGTCCGACTCTTTGTGACCCCATGGACTGTAGCCTACTAGGCTCTTCTGTCCATGGGATTTTCCAGGCAGTAGTCCTGGAGTGGATTGCCATTTCCTTCTCCAGGGGATCTTCCCAACCCAGGGATCGAACCCGGGTCTCCTGCATTGTAGACAGACGCTTTACCATCTGAGCCACCAGGGAAGTCCTATATGAACACCTATTTTGCATAATTTTGGTCTACAACAGTGGCATGAGCAGAAGATACCCTGCACTCATTATACCTCGTGTACTGGAGAGGTTTCAGGGGCTCTGGTTGAAAATAGCTTGGTGTAGAGCTGTACACAGTAAATCCCTCCACTCCTCCTAAAGCCAGTAGTCTCTGTGCACATGGATGAAAAAACACTGACACTGGATTAAGATTACAGTTTTAAAGTAAGGTCTGTAGCTTTGAACTAACCAGCTTTGAGATGGGTAAACTTGAGTAAGTTTTTTCACCTCACTGATCATCACTTTCTTCATCTATAAAATATAATTTATGATCCCTAGTTCTCAGGGAGAATTGAAAATTGGAAATCTACCAAAATCCCTAAAAAATAGCTATTCAAAAAATGAATCTTCTCATTTTATGAAGGACAGTTGTTTTTGTGACATCTCTGCTACCTTTGCTGATCATTTAGCCATTACCTTTGTATCATTCTTGCCACTCGGTTTATTCAGAAACATTTGATGTCCATGAGCTCTTGTTCTCTGCTCAGTCACCCACAGTTATTTATAGGCATTAAGGTATAGATGAATGAATGCATGAGCAAAGGAGGTTTGATAAGTATACCTTTGAAAATGAGAATGGAAATGCTTTGGGGAAATCCTACATGAGACAAACACAGCTTTAGGAAATTTTGTATACCTAAGCTTAAGTTCTTTTATCTATACAACAAAGGAAAAAATCAGATTTTTTCAGACATTCAAAAATAAGTGACATCTAATTTTCAAAATGAGAATTTTAAACAATATTTTTACTAATGCCTGTTTAATGCAAAATCATAATAGATTTTGATATGTTGGAGAGAGGTTTGAAATAGGAACCAGAAATGAGTGTCTGAGTCTGCCCTTTCGATTCAGCGTTTTCAACTGTAAAACAAAATGGTCTGACTAGGTAATCTTTCGGATTCCATTATTCATGGATTCTATGATCTTTTGCCAAGATATTGAAAGGACTTTTCAATGCATTACCAAGTGGACATGCTCAGTGGAAAACAGAACGTTCTCAAAATGCATCAGGATCAGAACAACCTTTTTTTTTTTTTTAATGACCCAAACAAAGGTATAAAAGGGCTACTGTTCTCTGGACCTCAAATTCTATTGATATGAAAGTAGGCAAAAATATAATATCATACAAAGAACATAAATCAGAGCCACGCGATAGAGTGAGTGACAATGGTCAGACTAGTTGAGTGGTCCAGAAACGTCTTTCTGAGGATGAGAAATCTAAGCCATGCTTGGAAGAAAGAAAGGGTCCAAACATGCAAAGACTGATGGTGAGTGAGAGGAACATTGCAGAAGGACCTACAAACCCTGAGCCTGGAGACTGCCTGGGCCTGGCAGGTTAGAGCCAAAGAACAGAATGAAGACTATTGGGAGTATAGCAGGACAAAGACAGTGGTGGAAAAGTAGCCTAGATGGGTCAGACAGCAGCTACCTCATAGAGTTTTGTAGATCATAGAACTACAGAGTTTAGATTTTAGTTTTTATTCTAAGTGCTTTCAGATTTATGTTATAAATCTCTGCTGTGTGAAAAATTCACATTCCTAAGAGCTAAATTTTTTTTTAATGGTGAGCTCCTGATCCAAATAAAGACGCTTATAAAAAAATGATTTGGTATTAAACATCTCTTCCAAGTAACTGCAGCTATTTTACTCACACACCTTGATCAGAACTCAGGGAACAGGTTATAATGTCATTTAAGGAGTCAGCTCCTGCCTGGCATAGCCGTTGCCGACATGTTCATGCGTTCCAGTTGTTTTTTAAACTGCGTTTTATACCAGGGGAGATTGCACACAGTAAATGTCAAGGATTCACTAGGGGCATTACAGTTTCTGAGGCATGAAGCTAATACATATTTGTCTCATTACTGTCAGCCGATCAGCTTTATGCTGGGGATGGTAAGGGCTCCTATCTCTTAGGAGATGTAGTTGCAAATGACCTTTGGGAGGTCATGGAGACCACAACTTCCAAAATTCACAGAAGTGTCATGTCATTAATAAGAAACTAGAGAAATGATGTTCACAGACTTTTTGATACTTGACTTCCTCATAAAAGCAGGTGTGATTAGGGGGTCACATTTTTCAGCTCTGATTCATTAAACCTTAAATTGAAGGCAGCACAGAGCATTTGTGTGGGAAGCTTAATCCACTCCTGTGATTTCCATATTGCCCAGGAATTTTCCTGAGGTAAACAAGTTTTGCAGGATCATCAGGCTGTTAATGGTGTTTTGCTTCAATAATTCCAAAAAAACAGAGAGAAAGAAATCCTGATTTCTTGGTGAAGGCAATTATGCAGATGGAAATCATGTTTTGTTTTTTAATCCAATCATTATAGATTTATTTTTTAATCAGGTTTCAAGATTTTTAGGAATATATTATTTAATTGTATTTTCATTTTATTTGAAAATTCTCAGTCTTTTTTCTCCAAAGGATTTCGTATTTAAAACCATGTATAGGTGAGGTGGCGCTTCCTTGATGGCTTAGTGGTAAAGAATCAGCCTGTAATGAAGGAGATGCAGGTTTGATCCCTGGGTCTGGAATGAATGTCCCCTGGAGGAGGGCATGGCAACCCATTCCAGTATTCTTCCCTGGAGAATTCCATGGACAGAAGAGGCTGGTGGGTTTCAGTCCATAGGGTCACAAAGAGTCGGACATGAATGAAATGACTAAGCATGCATGCACGCATAGGTGAAGTGACTTTTCTTATTTTTGCTAGAATATATTCATAATCACAGGGCTTAATATATCATAAGCCTTCAATGAATAATCATTGGTGATGAGTAGAAGAGTTCTAAATAGTATGGGGGATATCTTCAAATGCTTCTGCTTTACTTCTGTCCTATTTTGACCGTGGCTTCACCACCTATATTGGAGATATAATAGGCAGGGGTATTTGTAGCATTTGCCAGTGTTCTTGGTATAAATATTCTACTGTTACTGATAACAAGTGGTTGGCAAGATTCCTGAAAATTTTACAATCATAAGGTGGGCAGAAAGGATAAGGAAAAAATCTGGCAGGATTACTCCTCAGGAAATTTCCAGTGCAAAGTACAGGCCGCTGTGGAGGAGAATGCTCCCAAAGAATGCATAAAGGGGAGGACAGCTAGTGTGATCCTGAGCAGGTGGAAGGTGGGTGATCCCTTGAATGGTTAAGGGTTCACCTGGGGGAGCTTTGGCTAGGTTCCTTTGTAGCTTTGTTATGGAAAAAGCTGGCCTCTGTTCACAGGTGATGAATAGAAACACAAAGACAGAGCTTTGGGGAAGTAGGAAGGAGTAGCTTTATTACTTTTCAGGCAAAAGGGGACACAGAAAACGAATGCTCTCAAGACTGTGTGCTTGTTACTGAGAAGTTGGAAGAGGTCTTATAGTTTTAGGGTGAGAAATAGGGCTGTCTGTTGATAAGAATCAGGGCTGATATAGCCTCGCAACTCTTCTCCTCCTCCTGGGGGCACTGAGATCATTAGGGCTGGCATCAGGTGATTCCAGAACAGCTTGTGGTAGTCCTTGAGATTATGGTCCTATGACATTCTTTCTGGAATCAAGAATGGTTCCAGCAAAGGGGAGTGTTAGGGAGTGTTGTCTTGGAGCACTAAACATCAGGTGTATAGTACAACCTTAGCTAGAAGGCAATCACTTTCAGAGTGTGATTAAGCAAGAAAGAGAGGACAAACAAACATATGTAGGCTAAATGGGTGGAGAGAACAGGGGCTGAATAAGGGCTAACATGGGCTTCCCTGTTTGCTCAGCTGATAAAGAATCTGCCTGCAATGCAGGAGATCCCGGTTCAATTCCTGGGTCAGGAAGATCCCCTGGAGAAGAGATAGGCTACCCATTCCAGTATTCTTGGGCTTCCCTGGTGGCTCAGATGGTAAAGAAGCTGCCTAAAATGCAGGGGAACTGGATTTGATACCTGAGTTGGGAAAATCCCCTGGAGGAAGTGTGGCAACCCACTCCAATATTCTTGCCTGGAGAATCCTATGGACAGAGGAGCCTGGCGGGCTATAATCCATGGTATCTCAAAGAGTCAGACATGACTGAGCACAGCACAGCACAGCAGGACTAATATAATGGGGAACCTCAACTAATTTCTGCTACAGCAGCTTCCTGTTGGTAACTCTGGTGACTGCCCTTTTGAGTAAGGACAGGGCATACTCTCAAAAATAGCTCCACTGTGGTGTTTCCAAGGCTTGGTGGCTGCATTGGCCTCCCTTCTCAGGCCTCCTCTGTCTTTTGGTATTATAACTATGCACCCCACTCCAGTACTCTTGCCTGGAAAATCCCATGGGCGGAGGAGCCTGGTGGGCTGCAGTCCATGGGGTCGCAAAGAGTTGGACACGACTGAGCGTCTTCACTTTCAATTTTCACTTTCATGCATTGAAGAAGGAAATCCCAGGGATGGGGGAGCCTGGTGGGTTGCCATCTATGGGGTCGCACAGAGTCAGACACAACTGAAGTGACTTAGCAGCAGCAGCAGCAACAGTCTTTTGTCAATTTTTTTAAAAGTTTTATTGGAATATAGTTGCTTTACAAAGTTATGTTAATTTCTACTGTACAGCAAAAATGAATCAGCCATACATATACACACATTCTCTCCCTTTCGAACTTCCTTCCCATTCAGGTCACCACGGTAAATTAAGTAGAGTTCCTTATGCTACACAGTATGTTCTTGCCTTATCCATTAAGAACGAGACTCCAACCTTTCCCATATTACCTCAAAAATAATACCCAGGTGCTTGCAAATTAAAATACTCCTTTTTTGGCATGTTTTCCTTGATAAAGATTTAAAGAGCCTACTTTTAGAAACTAAAACTTCCTTATTGATTCATCTTTCTCCTTACCTTTTATCTATGTCAATCCTATATTTCCCTGAGGCAAAAGATGATTGTAGCCAAATAGGAGACATGGTGGGGAGATCTCATCATTTGATATTCCAAGATAGTATCTCGCTGCCAGTAGAACATTGGTAACCCCAATCTTTCCTGTTTCAGATGTAGCATTTTGGCACACGGTCAGAGAAAAATTGGCTCAAATCTTACATAACTAGATATCAGCATAACTATATCACTCAATAAATAGCTCAACCAAAATTTAGTTTACTATTTCCAGGACACATGGCTCCCTGACATACTATCAAACATGGCTCCAAAACTCACCATGGATGCTGTGCTAAGGTTCCTGCAGTCACGTCCTACTCTTTGTGACCCTATGGACTGTAACCTGCTAGGCTCCTCTGTCCGTGGGATTCTCCAGGCGGGAATGCTTAAATGGTTCTCATGCTCTTCTCTAGGAGCTCCTCCTGACTCAGGGATCGAACCTATGTCTCTTACATCTCCTGCATTGGTCGGGGTTGGGGCCGGCGGGGGGGCTTTACCACTAACACAACTGTCATTACTAATCAATGCTAAGATGACTTCTTACTGAGCTAGGACTCACCCTCAGACTCTTTCTCAACATGTTAGTTACAGTAAACCTCTTGAATTTGTCACTGTATATGACAAACTAACGTGTTTACTTACACTGATTATAGTAGAAAATTAGTTCTCTCTTAACACCCATAAGGAAGTATTTCACTCTTTATGCTATTTTGTGATCCACTTCAAATATCTACAGAAGTAAAAATAGGCCATGTGTGTGTCCAGATACCTAAGTCTAGATTTTCAAATGGAATAAATAAATACTCAGTAATCTCAACAGATAGTCACAGTGAGATAAATAATAAAAATTTATATGTGTGTGTTACTTTATTTTTCCTCAGAACTCTAATACTCAGAGTTATTACCATACATTCTTTTTGGGCAGTTCAAAATCTTATAAAAGAGATGCCTATCTATTAATCAATGAATGTAATGCTTTCTAATTAACAGTTTTAGCCTAAGAACCAGTGATTGGTATTGGGATTATAGCATTTAATGGTCTTCAGATAAATGCTGGCTAAATTCATTGTTTCTTAAAAATTTTGTAGCTAATTGAGAACCCAAACCTATATCTACCCCTTTAGCAAAAACTATAAGAGGTTAAACTTGTGAAAGTCAATAAAGATATTTCAAGGTATTATGTATTATAATTCAATAGGCTTTCATCACTCTGATATATAGGTCCTATTTTGATGTTTATCTCAAATCACTTTCTTTGAAGTTTATTCGTTTGATTAGCAATCAAGTTACACACAACCTAAGGAAAGTTGCTTCCGTGTAATACCTGTATTAATTAATGTGAAAATGGCAAAAGCAGTGTTGATTGGATGTGAGCATTTCTCAGAAGCTCTAACCAAATAACAAACTATATAGTATATAAGTTTAAAAGTCCAGGTATATTCCTGCATAATGCTAAGAATCTATTTTTTTCTTAAAGGTTTAAGTAAGTAATATTATTTAGATTTTTTTTAATTGAATGTATAGTGGATGAGAGGCAACCAAGGGTATGAGAAGGCAATTCAGAATTGTAGTTTTAATTTAGCAGAGAAAGTTCTGTGCTCTACTCCATGGACTCACTGAGGACCCAAAATGGCAACAGTTCTGCCATTTTCAAAAGATGGCTTCAGAAAACTCTAGCCTGTTGTCATGTAGTCAGCCAGAAGTGTGAGAGCTTATGGAGGAATGCTCAGGGGAAGGTTCATGGGCCAAGACAGCTAATATACATCATATTTTTTTCAACTTTTTATTTTATAATGGGGTATAGCTGATTAACAATGATTTGATAGTTTCAGCTGGATAGTAAAGGGACTCAGCCACACATATACATGTATCCATTCTCCCCCGGTATCTCCTCCCATCTAGGCTGCCATATAGCATTGAACATAGTTCCCTATACTATATAACCAAAAGGTCCCTTTTGGTTATCCATTTAAAATATAGTAGTGTGTATCTGTTCATTCCAAACTCCCTAACTATCACTTCCCCCCATCCTTCCCAACCAACAACCATAAATTTGTTCTCCAAGTCTGTGAGTCTGTTTCTGTTTTGTAAATAAGTTCATTTGCATCATTTCTTTTTAGATTCTGCATATAAGGGATGGCATAGGATATTTCTCTTTCTCTGACTTACTTCACTCAGTATAACAATCTCTA
>SJYX01021089.1:0-26400 GCA_006410675.1 Oreotragus oreotragus
GGGGCACCTCCCTAGAGGGAGAATTATGATCCATCTCTCACTACAAAAGAACTGGAGGACTTCCCTGGTGGTTCAGTGGTTAAGAATCCCCCTGCCAATGCAGGGGACGTAGGTTTGATCCCTGGTCTGGGAGCAACTAAACCCATGGGCCACAGCTACAGAATGCTGCGTGCCTAGAGCCTGTGCTCTGTAATGAGAGAAGCCACCACAACGAGAAGCCTGCACGCTACAACCAGAGAGTAGCCTCCACTACTGCAATTAGAGAAAGCCCGCACAGCAACGAAGACCCAGCACAGCCAACAATTAATTAATTAAAATTTAAAAACTGAATATTTGCGACAAGTGCTGAATGAATAAACATATCTGAAACATAAGTCATAAATCGGTTACTGTTTTTTAATGGTCTCCTATTATGCCAGGCACTGAACTAGGTACTTTCAACATCATCCCTATTACACCTGAGGACACAGAGATCAAAGATGTTAACTGACATGCCAGAGACTCTGCAGTCAGTAGAAAGCAGAGTTAGATGAACCTAGGCTGTATGATTGCAAAGGCCTGTTATTAACCACTCTACTGCCCAGCAAGGTCCACTCCAAAGCCTCATCTACTCCAAATAGCTAATGTGTCCCATGAGGAAAGAATTCAGGAGAGCTTTTCAACCTTGTGCTGTGCTTAGTCACTCAGTCGTGTCTGACTCTCTGTGACCCCACGGACTGTAGCCTGCCAGGATCTCTGTTCTTGGGGATTCTCCAGGCAAGAATACTGGAGTGGGTCGCCATGCCCTCCTCCAGAGGATTCTCCCAACCCAGGGATCAAACCCAGATCTCCCGCATTGCGGGTAGATTCTTTACCATCTGAGCCACCAGGGAAGCCCTTAGTACCACTAATGGCTTTTAATCTTTCAAAGAATTAATTAGAGAAAAGGGTAGAGTGAAAATAGATGATTACAATAATGAATATGTAACAATGACAACATAAAACCCATTGAAAATATCTGAAGGTATTTTCAACAAAATGTTTAAATAATAAAAATGTCTGCCATTAGAAACTCTGACATAGGGTGAGGAATCTGTTGCGTCCTGGGGCTATCGGCCTCGGCTCCCTAGCTGGACCCGCCCACCGAGGGACCTGGACACCCAGTCCACCCGCAGCCTGCCCCCGGGCCTACCCGTAGTCCGTGAGGTCCAGGGTGTGCAGCTCCAGCTGGGGCTCCCCCTGCCGGCCGCTCGACGAGACCACCTGGGGCTGGAGTCGGCCTCCCTCCTGGATGCTGACAATCATGGGCAGCGAGGTCGTCTCTGAGGCGGTGCACTGTCGAGGCCCCAGAAAAGGCCACTTGAACGTCAGGGACTCTGAGGGCTGCTGGCAGGTGCCCACACACTCATAGGTCAGGAAGCCTGGGGGCTCCAGGACCCAGTTTTCAGCCCACTTCATCCCCTGCAGGTCAATGTACATCTCCTGGCGGCAGCAGCGGGTGCCCTCGGTCACTGGTGCCTTAGGATCACAGTTTCCCTGAGCTCTGGGGGGAGCAAAGAGAGGCAGAGTCAGAGGTCAGCTGAGAGGGCAGGGGTCATGGGGCCCAGGGTGAGACCTAGGGGCACAGCTGGAAAGATTTATGATCTATCTCATTATGTTCAAAATGTTGAGTATTTGTCATAAGGGTGGATAACTAGAAATAACCCCCCAAATAATAATTAGAGCTGACATTACTCCCAAGAGTGGAAGAAGATATTTTATATATTCATTCATTTCCACAGCACCCTGTAAAGTTGCCCGTTTCAAAACAGGTTCACCCGCAGTGACCCACAGCACCTACCCGTAGTCCGTGAGGTCCAGGGTGTGCAGCTCCAGCTGGGGCTCCCCCTGCCGGCCGCTCGACGGCCCCTGGGGGGCGAAGCGGACCAGCCTGTGGGCGCTGGAGGCCAGCGGGCCCAGGTGCTCCCGCTGCACCAGCACCTGCAGGAGCAGCGGCTGCCGGGGGCTGCGCAGCTGCTGCCAGAAGGTCACCGCCTCGGTCACGTCCAGGGCCTTCCAGCCGCTCTCGTGGATGGACACCAGCCTGCGACACCGCACGGAGGGAGACACAGGCCCGCTCAGGCGTGGGGACTGGGACTGCCCCTCTCCCACCCGCTCCCGCGTGTCCCCGCCGGGACCGAGCCGCCCCTCCTCCCGCCGCGGGCCCAGCCCTCCTTCCCGCCCCCCAGCCCCACGCCGCAGCCGCGACCTCCGCACCTGGAGTCGATGAGGGCGGTGCGGTTGGAGCCGTCGTCGCGGATGTGCAGCCACCGGACGGTGACCCGCGCGCGGTCGCTGCGCGGGAAGAGGCGCTCGTGTCTGCGGAGCGCGGCCCTGGGGACCGGCTCCTGGAAGAGGCGCAGGACGGCCTGCACCAGCTCGCTGCGGGGCGGCAGGCGCTGCTCCATGTCGAACACCAGCAAGTATGAGGACGCCTCGGACGCCAGGAACCTGCCGACCACCTCTGGGGACAGGAGCGGGGTCAGCGGGGCCCCTCCGAGCACCAGGCGGAGGATGCAGGGCTCAGGGCAAGCGAACAGGGTTTCCCCAGGGAGAGTTTGCAGGCTGGGANCGCCAGGAACCTGCCGACCACCTCTGGGGACAGGAGCGGGGTCAGCGGGGCCCCTCCGAGCACCAGGCGAGCTCTGAGGGTGCGGGGCCACTGAGGTGGTGGCCAGGCTGGGAGAGACCAGCCCCCCTGTTCTGTCCCCATGGGCAAAGGCCAGTTACCTGAAAATCCGTCTTGTTTTGAACAACCTCGGCCCAGCAGGAAGGCTGGCAGGGCTGACCAGGCTGCCTCAGCTGAGATGCTGAAGAGCAGACTCCTCACCTGGGGGCACCTGGCCTTGCGTATAGCTCTGGGCACTGAAGAAGTGAGTCCAGGCCCAGGGAGGTAAGAGGCTGAGTAGGACTCAGGATACCAGCTTCCCTGACAACTGAGTAGCTCCCCTTCACACTTTAGTGTTGTTCCTACACCTTTCCCTCCACAATAATTATTTCCCTCCACTTTAATATTCACATTGCTGCAAGATGGGGCAGATAGTCACATCAGTGTTCCAGAGGAGCAAACAGAAAAGAAAACTGTGATTGTATAGCTATTTGCTCAAAATCAGGCTACTAGTATCAGAGTGAAAAGGGAACCTGAGAAGCCCTGACTCTACCGCAGCTCCCTGAGGCTTCCAGGCCAGGGTTCTTGCCACAACCACCCTCTCTCATTGGCTCTGCTTGCTCTTCTCCATCCTTATCTTCTCTGATGCCTTGGCTTTGTCAGCTGGTCCAGCCCAGCCCAGCTCCTCCTGGCCCTGAGAGGTGGGGTCCTCAGTGCAGACAGAGACCAGGGGCCCAGGCCCGCCGTCCTCACAGGCCATGGTCCCCCCTCACTGTCCTGTGGACCCTGCACCCCACGCAGCCCCCCAATCCTCACCACCACGAGGACCAGGCTGCAGCAGGAGGGTGGGCCTCACCTCGGAAGTTCTGGCTGAACCTCTTCCCCCGGGAGCGCGCCCCATGGCTGCGCTGCAGCAGGGCCACGTACTGGGTCCTCACGTGGGCGGGGATGACCAGCCCCTCCACGGCGGCCTTGTCCACGATGGGGACCTCGCTGAGGTGCAGCTGCTGCAGCAGGCTGTCCAGAATCCACTCCTCAGTCAGGGCCGCCCCGGGGCCAGCCAAGGGCAGCACCCAGAGGGCCCAGCAGAGCCACAGGGGCCGCATGACACTGCTGGGGAGAAGGAGGGGCAGAGTGGACGTGTCTCCAGAGGAGGCTCCAGGACGGTCCCAGCAGCAGCAGCGGGGTGTGCTGAGAGCCAGGCTGGGCCAGCTTTATAGCAGCCCTGGGCTGGGCCAGGGTGGTGGGAGGGGGGAGAGGCTGGGAAGAAGGGAGGTCACACCCCTCAGACCTCCTGGGAGCTCAGCATCCAGACAGGTCCCTGAGCCCAAGGAGGGNGCCAGGCTGGGCCAGCTTTATAGCAGCCCTGGGCTGGGCCAGGGTGGTGGGAGGGGGGAGAGGCTGGGAAGAAGGGAGGTCACACCCCTCAGACCTCCTGGGAGCTCAGCATCCAGACAGGTCCCTGAGCCCAAGGAGGGGGCTATCTAGAAGGGCACAAAGGGCTGTCTGGATGCCACACAGACCTGGGGCCTCTGACCGCTGCTCTCTGGCGGCCCAATAATAATTTTAGTACCTGTTGAATTTCCCTGATCCTACCCTAGTCCTTAGTCTATGAAAAAGTGAGCCTAGCCTGTGACAATAAGTGTCCTGAAGGCCTGTCTGGGTCTAGGTTTGCTCACTGACAGGAAGGAAGGAGGGAAAGTGTTCTGCATTGCTGCCTCTTCTACACCAGGCCCCGTTAAGGCACTTTCACAGAAGCCCCTTGAGTCACCACCCTCTGTTCTTCAGTGCCTGCAAGCCCCCTCCCGCTCCTTTTGCAGTCCCTCAGGGGACTCTGTCCTCCCCCATGGCAGAAGGAAGCTAGACACCATGAGGACAGGACAGCTGGCAGCTTGGCTCTGCTGGTTCCAAGAGAAGGAATTTCTCCAAGTGTCTCTGCAACCACAGGACTGCAGAGAGGTTTCCCCCCACCACACAAGCACAGCATGGTTCTGGGGAGCCCTCTGAGCAGTGACACTACCTTGGGTACATGGCGTCAGCGCTCAGTTTAAGCCCAGGTCACGCCCGGATTCAAAACACAGGAGAGCAACCTGGAAAGCAGAGGTCAGAGCTGCCCAGAGTCGCATCCTGTCCAAAGTCACAGGCGCACGTGGGGAGAGAAGCCCCGGTGCCACCTCAAACACACAGTTGAGGCTGGCAGGGCTTAATGGTGGGCCTGCTGCTCGCTGGCTGTTTGACCTGCTAACAGGCTCCCTAACTTCTCAGTGCCTCGGTTTCTCCTCTGAAGGAGATGATGACAGGTCTGCTTCCTAAGACTAGTGTGAAAGTGTTAGCCACTCAGTCATCCAACCCTTTACGACCTCATGGACTGCAACCCACCAGGCTCCTCTGTCCATGGACTTCTCCAAGCAAGAATAGTGCAGTGGGTTGCCATTCCCTTCTCCACAAGATCTTCCGGACCCAGGGATTGAACCTGGGTCTCTTGCATTGCAGGCAGAATCTCCAGGGAAGCCCAAGGCTAGTATGAAGATTAAATGAATTACACAGCCTAGACATCCAGGGCAGGCCTGGTGTGGTGAGCACCCTGGCGGGTTTGTTCTCGTTCTCCCTGGTCTGCTGTTAAGGTATCAGGGAGCGCCTTTCTAAAAATGAGGATGACAAGGAGAGGAGTCATTTCCTGAGTGTCACTCTGTGCCAGGCACTGTTCTGGGCTCTGAACACGTATTCACAAGAGCCCCAGGAGGCAGGTGCCAGCATCCACCAGTCTTCCAGATACGAAGCCAGAACACGCGCGTGAAGGAACCTGCCTGCGCTCGCTCAGCAGGTGGAGGGCGAGGCGGTCAATGCAGGCCTCTGTCCCCGAGGTCCCTCCTGGCACGAGGCACTTGAGGATGTGCAGGAAGAAGCCCGTCTTGAAACATGATAGCCTCACCTCCTCGTGTTCTGTCACGTGGTGGATGAGCCATGACGGTGGAAGCGGATGAAGACTGTGGTTGGGGCCAAGGGGCCCAGTGGGCAGGGAGCACCCCTCAGCTCCTTCCCAGCACAGGCACTCTGGCCTCCTCTGTGGGTAACTGTGTTACTGGTGGGTCTCCTGTCCCATCCCCCTGCTGCTGTGCTACTCACACGTCCCAGGCAGAAGAAGAGAAAAACTTCTGGTGCTTAAGGGAGGAATTCTTTCCGGAAGAGAGCACAAATTGCCACCATATGCATATGCGTGTACATGTATTCAAACCTATGTATATATTTGCACATGTGCATAAGGCGGGGGTATTTAGAATTTGAAGAAAGGGAGAATAATAATAATGCTGATAATAATCATATTGGCTAATACTGCTAATGAGCTGCACACTGTTCAGAGTGCTTTGCATGCATTAACTCTATCNGGCAGCTTTGGGATACTGAGCAAGGGCTGGGACTCTGAGTGAAGACTGCAGACCTGCAGGCTTCTTTAGGCAAAGGGGCAGGAGTGGGAATGCAGGGCGGAAGGCTGAGGACCAGCCAGTGAAAATCTACAGTCACCAGCTGAAACCGGCTTCCCCTAAGAGGCAGAGAAAGAGCTCTGAATTTGCTTTCATTTCCCTGCCTGGTAAGGGAACTCTCGCCAGTGAAAAGGGACAGGGGCAATTTTTGTGGAATTACCAAGCCCTGAGGAAAATGGTGAGGTCAGGCACAACACCCTCTTCAGAGGCCCCAGCAATCCATCCCCAGCACCTGAGACTCCAGGTTGGCAGCATGATCACCTGATCAGCCAGCCCCATGACTGCCAGCAGTCACCCCTGCTGAGATGTCCAGCACCGGCCTCCTCGTCTCCCCAGGTGCCTGGCCTGGTCTATCCGTGGGTGTCGAGGAGGTGAGCCCCAGCCCTGGGGAGGTGAGAGGCTGCCATAGGACTCAGACCTGGTACCTTCCATCTCATGAGAATACCCACAACTCTGGGAAGCAGTCAAAGCTAATTTAATTTCATCAAGAAACACAAGAGTTGTTGGGAGACTTGTCCAAATACAAGAGCTGATAACTGAACGCAGAGGTCCATTCTCTCTAAGGCAACACTCTGTGGAGGCCAGCCTCTTTGTCCCCTAGCACAAAGGCACCTTGACCATCTGTCTTCTCTTCTCTAATCTTTTCTCTTTCCACTTTGCTTCCTGCCCCATGATCCCCTGTTCTTGCCTTGGCTTTGTCAGCCAGTCCAGCTGGCCCAGCTCCTCCTGGCCCTGAGAGGCGAGGTCCTCAGCGAAGACAGAGACCAGGAGCCCAGGCCCACCGTCCTCACAGGCCATGGTCCCCCCTCACCGCCCCGTGGACCCTGCACCCCAGGCAGCTACCGCCACCACCACGAGGACCAGGCTGCAGCAGGAGGGCGGGCCTCACCTCGGAAGTTCTGGCTGAACCTCTTCCCCCGGGAGCGCGCCCCATGGCCGCGCTGCAGCAGGGCCACGTACTGGGCCCTCACGTGGGCGGGGATGACCAGCCCCTCCACGGCGGCCTTGTCCACGATGGGGACCTCACTGAGGTGCAGCTGCTGCAGCAGGCTGTCCAGGATCCGCTCCTCAGTCAGGGCTGCCCCAGGGCCGGCCAGGGGCAGCGCCCAGAGGGCCCAGCAGAGCCACAGGGGCCTCATGGCACTGCTGGGGAGAAGGAGGTGCAGAGTAGACGTGTCCCTGGATGAGCCTCCAGGAGGGTCCCAGCAGTGGGGTGTGCTGAGAGCCAGGCTGGGCCAGCTTTATAGCAGCCCTGGGCTGGGCCAGGGTGGTGGGAGGGGGGAGAGGCTGGGAGGAAGGGAGGTCACACCCCTCAGACCTCCTGGGAGCTCAGCATCCAGACAGGTCCCTGAGCCTGAGGAGGGGGCTGTCTAGACTGTGAACAGATGGTATTATTGTGGTCAGGTGCCTCTACCTTGGCTGGGGTTGCCAGACCAGTTAAATTAAAAAGCTTGTTACTTGAAGAAGAGGCAAGGATTTCTATGTGCTCTCTTCCCTGTCCCTCAGTCACAGAGCAAACTCCAGTCCCTGATGTGGACTTAGAGTCCAGATTCTTGCTACAGCTACTCTGTGTGCACACCAACACCTTGGCTCTCTGGCTAAGGACCGATTCTGCCTAAAAGGATGAGCATCTGAGCCTGGTGCTCAAAGGACTCCTAGGAGCTGTTGAGCTCCTGGGCTGTCCACAGTTGGAAAACCCAATGTTTCTCCCAGTGCTTGGGGGGAAGGGGCGACCTTCCTAGACAAGGGAGCCTGGGGTAATTTAGTACCAATGGGATTTTGTCCAATAAGGAACCTCATCCTCTCCTTCTCCCTGGCTGTTCACAGATTCAGAGATTGGAGTTGAAAAAAACATCCTCCCCATTCCCTCCACCAATTTTTGAGCTAAGAAAACCAAGGCTCAGACAGGCAACAATACCCCTGGCTCACAACAGTTAATGATGGATGCCTGAATGAAGTCAAGACTGATTCCTAGCCCACAGCTCTTTCCACAACCTCCAGCTGTTTCCAGCCAGAGTACTTGTTCAGTCCTCTGAAGCAGCCAAGTGGACTAAACCCAGGTGACCGGGTGCTCGGTGTGGGTAGGGGGCATGTCCTTCAATTTCCTGAGCCTTCACCAAATGAATGTGGATTTGCATGGTAGAGGAGTTTTAGTGGGGAAGTAAAACAATTGGGCAATCAGCCAGCGGGGTAGGGCTGCCAGATAAAATACAGAACACAATTTGGGACATACTTTAGCACATCGTTTGTTGTTTATCTGAAATTCAAATTTCACCTTTCACCAGGAGTCCCATATTTTTAATTGCTAAATCTGGCAACCCTAGCCAGAGGCCAAAGAGAAAAAGAAAAAGCCAGTGTGGATTGGGAGACTTCTGACAATGGGCTGATTAGCCGTTAGGCAGGGAGGGCAGCCCCCACCCTTTGTCATGCAGAAGAAAGAGCCAGGCTTCCCCCGCTTCCACTCTCACCTGTGTCTGGCCCAACACCCTGCCTGCCAGGTCAGGTTGGCTGGAGATGCTTTAGTGGCCCCTGAGGTAGATCTTCTGTCTGGAAGGAGGAAAGGGGCCAAGGAAATAGAGGGTTTGGGCTTTCCTGGTGGCTCAGATGGTGGTAAAGAATCTGCTTGCAATGTGGGAGACCCAGGTTTGATCTCTGGGTCAGGAAGGGTCAGGAAGAGTCCCTGGAGAAGGGCATACTCCAGTATTCTTGCGTGGAGAATTCCATGCACAGAGGAACCTGGCGGGCTACAGTCCATGGAGCCGCAAGAGTTCGTCATAACTGAGCAACTAACACTTTTACTTTCACCCCGATGAAGGACCAATGTGGACCTTGCCCAGAGCTGAGGGTAGGACAGAGGGCAATGGACCGGCCGTCTTGAGGTGGGGGCCACAGACCTGGCCCCTAGAGAATCCTGGAAAGATGGATGACAGGGACTGAGGCAAGAGGGCAGGTAAGGAGCAGGGCCAGGTGCCCACGACCACCCTCCTATCTCTTACAGGCTGGTTTTGATCCTAGTCAAAGTCCAGACTGCCCACTGAAGGCCGTGAGAAAATGTGAGGTCAGAGGTCATCCTGCAGACCCTGTGGATGGGGACAAACTGGACCAGAGCCTAGGCTTGGAACCAAAGGGAGCTGTGAGGTCAGTGAAGACTGGAGTCCGACAGTGGGTTCACTTCTGGATTAGAGCCCAGCATCTCAGGGGGAAGGGACTCCTATCCCCTTCCTGATGAGGGAGGCACTGCTGTGGTGCTCCAGAAACACCCCGAGCCCCAGCCCCAGATGCCCTGGGCTGCCCCAGTCCTGCACCCATCAGCCTACTGATCCCAGACCTGGGGGCCCATGTGGCTCCTTGGGGGTTTCCAGACATGACCCTGGGTGAGCAGTGAGGCCTCCTTGTCCTCCAAAGCAACTTGGCCTCGGTGTCAGCTGGGCCAGCACTTCCCAGGGGTTCCCTGGGCTAAGGAGGGGTGGGGACAGGGAAGGACCAAGAACCCAGGCTTCAGCTCATCCACACCTTCCAGCTGAGGGTGGGTCCTTGCTGTGCCCCTCATCAACTGTGTGGCCTTAGATAGGTTTTCTACCCACTTCAATATAAGTTGCCCTCTGCAACATGGGGATAATGTACTTTTCTTATTCCAGCTGCACCGCACAGCTTGTGGGATCTCAGTTCCCTGATGAGGGATTGATGTCAGACCCTCAGCAGTGAAAGTGCCAAGTCCTAACTACTGGACCTCCAGGGAATTCCCAATACTGAAATATGCTCTTTTTTTTTTTTTTTACAAAATACTTGTCAGTATTAATGGAGCGGTCATCAGAGTGCCTTGCACAGCACTCCCCTGCACACACACACACGCAATAGGTGCTCAATAAATGGTAAGGATCTTTCAATTGATACTAATTTACGATGTTAAGCTTTTTAAAATTTTAAGTTAACAATGTTTCTGCATTATTATATAGTTAATACACATAGTACCAAAGTCAAAAGATCAAAGGTGTTTGTGAAAAATGTCAGCCTCTGTGACTTTGCTGCTCCCCTCTCATTTCACCTCCCCAGAGACAGTCTGCTTACCAAGAAACTCAGATATTTTCCCCACCACATGAGTCTTACTAATCATCATTGTGACCCATATCCTCTTTTCAAATTATAATTTTATTATTAGAATTCTTATAGCTAAATACAATTCTATAATGAAAAATAATAATTTCTAATTATTTGTTTTTTGGCCACTTGGGCCTTCGTTGCTGCACATGGGCTTCCTCTAGTTGCGGTGAGCTGGGGACTGCTCTCCAGTCGCAGCACGCAGGCTTATCATTGTGGTGGCATCTCTTATTGTGGACCACAGGCTCCAGGTGAGTGGGCTTCAGTAGTTGCAGCATGCAGGCTCAGTAGTTGTGCCGCACAGGCTTTGTTGATCCACGGCATGTGGAATCCTCCCGGACCAGGGATCAAACCTGTGTCCCCTGCCTTGGTAGGCAGATTCTTAACCACTAGACCACCAGGGAAGTCCTCAATTTGCAAGTGAAGTGAAAGCCGCTTAGTTGTGTCCGACTCTTTGCGACCTCTTGGACTATACAGTCCATGGAATTCTCTAGGCCAGAATACTGGAGTGGGTAGGCTTTCCCTTTTGGACTATACAGTCCATGGAATTCTCTAGGCCAGAATACTGGAGTGGGTAGGCTTTCCCTTCTCCAGAGGATCTTCCCAACCCAGGGATCAAACCCAGGTCTCCCACATTGCAGGCAGATTCTTTACCAGCTGAGCCACAAAGTAAGCCTATTTTTTAAAGGGTACAGTAAAAAGTCTCTTCTATTCTGGCACATATCGATGCCCCCATCATCTCCCTATCCACATTCCCCCCCACCCATCCACCAGTGTTGTTAGTTCAATTGATTCAAATTCTGGCACACTTGCCTCTGTGAAGTGGGAATGCATCTCAATCCCTGTCAGTCAGGGGCGGCTGGGACAGCTTGTGCGGCCACCTTCTGAGGACGGTTGTCTCAGCCTGCTGCTCTGGCTGCTATAACAGAGTGTCATGTGGTGGGGGGGACCTTAAATCGGCAGAAATGTGTTTCTTCACAGTCTGGAGGCTGGAAGTCCAAGATCAAGGTGCCAGCAAATTTGGTTTCTTCCGAGGCCTTGCCCCTTGGCTTGCAGGTGGCAGCCTTCTCGCTATGTGCCCACATGGTCTTCCTCTGTGCCCACATGTCCCTGGTGTCTCTCCCCGTGTCCAAATGTCCTCTCCTTAGAAGGACACCAGACAGATTGAGTTAGAGCCCACTCTAGGGGCCTCATTTAGCGTAATCATCCCTTTGAAAGGGTGGGTTCACTGACAGCTTTGCACAGTCTCTATGCTTGTTCCACGCACGCATTGTTTTTTGTTTGGTTTGGCTTTTTTTTTTTGGCCATACTGCATGACCTAGAGAACTTCCCTGACCAGAGATCAGAGATCGAACATGAACCTGCTGCAGTGGAGGCATGGAGTTTTAGCCACTGGCCCAAAAGGAAGTCCGAGTGCATTGTTATGTATAAGGTAATCACTCTCCTCTCTCCTTTACCCCTCTTTAAAAAATTATATGCATAAGTTATTCTTTTTCTTTTTAAAAAGTATCTATTTCACTGCACTGGGTCTTAGTTGCTGCACTCAGAATTTTTTAGTTGCAGAGTCTTAGCCACGAGACTACCAGAGGTCTCTATACACGAGTTATTGAAGGTTATAGGAAACAGAATTTTCAGTGAGACCATGACCAAATTTGAGGAGGAACTAATACAGCCTGTGATCGATACAATAACCGTTGGGATGATGAGTCTTCTAATCTTTGGAGCCGAGAGAGAGTTGCTGCACAGGTAGGAAGGACAGCTGTCTCCTGTTGGGGAGAAATATACAGTCATGTTCTTGTGGTCAGGCAGTTCCGATGTGTAGAAGGAAGGACACAGAAGCTGAGTTATGAGGAGTGGACTGTGTGAGTCATCGATCTATCACCTCAGCGCTGGGTGCATCCTTAAACAGATGCTCTGTGATGAACAAAGGAATTTCAGAAAGAAGTTCTTTGAGGACTTCCCTGGTGTGGTTCAGATTCCACCCTTCTGATGCAGGTGGCAGAGGTTTGATCTCTGGTTAGGGAACCAAGATCCCACATGCCATTTGGAGCAGCCAAAATAAAAAAAGAAGTTCCTTGAAAGGGAGGGTGATATTAAGCTTACCTGAGAGAGGGTATTGAGTTGGGGGGAGGGGTTTGTCCTTCAGGAAGAAGAGGCTCTCATGCAATTTCTGGTGCAGGCAAGGTCAGTGGTGTGGGAGTCCACCCTGGGGGAACTCTTTCCCAGCCACAGGCCCAGAACAAAGTCTGTCTGTAGCCTCATAGCTTTGGCCTGGCAACCGCCTTTCTACAGCCCTCTCACCAGATGCCAACCGTAGAGGCCTGGAGGAAGGGTGTCCAGGCTTAGGACCCAGGCCTGCGCTGAATGACGCGCTGTACCCTGACCCACAGGGCGGTGGGTGGACGCTCGCTCCGGCTGGGAGGCTTTCAGGGAGGGGGCTGGCCGTGGGCGAAGGGGTGTATTCAGAGGGAAGGGAGAGCAGCATGCGGTGACTGGACAGCAGTGGCAGGAGAAAGGGCGACTTCCCAGCCCACAGAGCTTCGTTTGGCCCTTTTGTCTCCTGGATGAGAGCTGACAGGAAGAGGAAGTGGGAGCAGGTGGGGGGAGTTGTCAGACCACCTATGTCCCCATATTCAAAGCCCATGAGGGTCCCAGGGAGGCTACAATCCCCAAGCCATCCCACCAACACTGCCCTGTGGGCTCCAGATGTTGCAGGAAAGGGGACCCCTTCCAGGGCCTGAGTGTGGGTTCTTGTCTAACACTCAGAAAGGAATCATCTAAGGAGCCACACGTGCTGACAAAGCAACAGATTTTACTGGGAGGGCACCCGGGTGGAGAGCAGTTAGGTTAAGGGAACCCAGGAGAACAGCTCTGCCACAGTCTGTCCGCAGTCTCAGGTCCTGTGGGGATGGGGTCAGTTTCCAGGTTGTCTTCAGCCAATCGTTCTGACCCAGAGTCCTGCCTGGTGGCGCACGCATTGCTCAGCCAAGAGGGATGCCAGCGAGAGGATTCTGGGAGGCGGTCAGACAGTGGTGTCGCCTTTTGACCTTTCCCGAACTCTTCTGGTTGGTGGTGGCGTGTTACTTCCGTGTTCCTCACTGGGCCTCCTGTCATAAAATAACTCACGCAGATGGTTACTGTGGTGCCTGGCCAGGGTGGGCGGCTCCCTCCCCTAACACAGGGAGCACTGTCTCCTGCCCGAGTGAGTGCGCCTGCCCCAGACTCCTCCACCACCCATGCTGCCAAGCCCGTGGGCCTCTGGCAGAGGAGATGTGGCCTCCACAGGCTCCCCCCGGCCCTGGGCTGGGGTCTCCCAGGGTACAGGGAGCTGCCAGAGCCGTTGAGCTTCTTGCCGTGAGCCGAGACCACCAGCTCCCTAGTGTCTCTTCTCTGTGCCATCTGAGAGGGCAAGGGGATCTACTCCAAACTAAGTGAGTGGAGCTCAGAGGAGATGCGGTTGCGTGGTGAGCTGGCCACCCATTTTCTAGGGGTCTTGGCTGGGGCAGACTGGGCAGCTGGAGGGGATGGGGTGGCTGTGCCACCCAGATCAAATCCAGGCGCAGATCAAAGTGACAGCATTTCCTTCACTGCCTACCGCTGCTCCCACTGAGGGAGCCATCCTGCCATTTCCCTCCAAGGTTAAAGATGTACCCAAGCGTTCATCTTTTCCTTCCTTTGTGGTGGGCCTTACTGGGGGAGCTCTCACTCTGTCCAGGACAAGAGTGCAGAAGATCTGGCAGGCTCTAGAATCAGTTATGTGTGCCGAACAGCCATGTTTACCTGCACAGAGAAGCCTCTAGACAGAGATCCAAACAGGCTTGGTTTCGTTTGGGTCTGTGTATTTGTTTTGTTCTTCTTAATGGCTTAAGGCTCCATCTGTCCGTGAACATTTTCTGTTGGAGCAAACACCTGGAGGGTATATGGTGAGGGCAACTTCCCCGCATCCCTGTCTGCGGTTGGCCACACGACACAGTAGGCAGGCTTTGTCTGGGGGACAAAAGTGAGTCTGCTGATGGTGAGCTATCGCCTGTCTTTCTCCGTCAACAGCAGCAAACTCCCCTCTAAGTCCTCCTCACCTCGCACCCCTGCCCAGCGGTAGAGTCCAAACATGCCTCTCCATTATAAAGACAAGACTTTTCTGGGGACTTCCCTGGTGGTGCAGTGGTAAGACTCCAGTGCAGAGGGTGTGGGTTTGATCCCCGATCCCACACGTCATGGGGTATGGCCAAAAGGGAAAGAAAAATTAAGAAAAAAAAAAGACAAGAGTTTCCTGGATTCAGAAAAGCACAGTTGTGATTGTAACACAAGTTGTTTTTCTTCCTTACCCTCTCCCTTTCTTTTCTGTTTTCTTTCTTTCTTTTTCCCCTGAAAGAGTTGTTATCAGTATTAGTCTCTTATTTGTGCCCCCTCAACCCAAATAAAAAATGTCCAGAAAGAGAAACACCCACATAAACTAGTCTCTATCCTCAAATCTTGCCCTGAAGAAGGAACTTCTAGAAGTAGTTTGTCTCCATACATTCCTCTTCCTGCATCCCTCCCTTCTATTAATTAAAAAGTGTTTCCCTGGAGAAGGAAACGGCAACCCACTCTAGTATTCTTGCCTGGAAAAGTCCGTGGACAGAGGAGCCTGGTGGGCTGCAGTTTATGGGATTACATGACCAAGCATGCGTGCATGAGGGTGGAGGGAGATGGGTTGGTAGCGATAACTGATAGAACTAAAAAAGAAAAGAAATGTTTACTGATGACTCTGCCCCTTCTCTGTATCCTGGGAACAGCTAAGGAGACGAAAGGGCAGTGGATTCAAGAGGAAGCTTGGGTTCAGTGCCAGAAAGGTGGGGGCTGGGGGCAGCCCAAGGGTTCCCTAAATGCTGTGTTTTGGGTGGTTCCACAACCTCGCCCTACCAGGTCTGGGATCTCCCTTTGCTTCACTCCCCTCCCATTTCTCCTTCACACCCTGGGAGGAAGACATTGTTGACACTGAACACCAAAGGTTCAAAGCAGTGAAGACTCTGGTCCAAGGCCATAGATTGCTAATGAGAGCACTGAGGGGAGCCAGTCCTGGCCAGTGACCTTGGACAAGTTCGTCACCTTGCCTGCACCTTGGTTTCTTTATCTGTGAGATAGGAACACTAATAATACGTCTTGCGCAAGCTCATGGTGAGCGTTCAGTGAAGTATGGCTCAGAGTAAACAGTCAAGACCAGCAATTATTATCTGGTTGCAGAGGTGTCCTTCCTGGTCCTCCTTGCAGAAGTCGGGCCCCTCTCTGCCTCACTCAGCTGACCACAGACAGCTGTCAGAGGGGGGCGCAGTGATTCTCCTGAGGTCTCACGCCAGGGAGTGGCTCAGTGAACACTGAAGCCAGGACCCACCCTCAGCTGGAAGGTGTGGATGAAACTGAAAGTGGGTCCTTAGTTCCCCCCAACCCCCACTTCAGCTCAGGGAGCCCCAGAGAAGGGCCAGCTCTGTGATGCCAAGGCCAAGCTGTTCTGGAGGACAGGGAAGGCCCACAGGCTGACATTTTTCACAAACGCCTTTGTATCTTTTGACTTTTGTATTGTGTATATTAACTATAAAAGAATGCAGAGACATTGTTAACTTAAAATTTTAAAAAGTTAAACATTGTAAGTAAGTATCAGTTGAGAGACCCCTACCATTTACTGAGCATCGTGTGTGTGTGTGTGTGTGTGTGTGTGTGTGCACACGCGCATGGGGGGGTCTGCTGTGCAAGGCACTCTGATGACCTCTCCATTAATACTGACATGTTTTTTGTCCAAAAAAAGAGAGCATATTTCAGTATTGGTAATTCCCTGGCGGTCCAGTAGTTAGGACTTGGCACTTTCACTGCCGAGGGTCTGGGCTCAATCCCTGGTCAGGGAACTGAGCTCCCACAAGCTGTGCGGTGCAGCTGGAATAAGAAAAGTACATTATCCCCATGTTGCAGAGGGAGACTTATGTTGAAGTGGGTAGAAAACCCATCTAAGGCCACACAGTTGATGAGTGGCACAGCAAGGACCCACCCTCAGCTGGAAGGTGTGGATGAGCTGAAGCCTGGGCTCTTGGTCCTTCCCTGTCCCCACCCCTCCTTAGCCCAGAGAAACCCTGGGAAGTGCTGGCCCAGCTGACACCGAGGCCAAGTTGCTTTGGAGGACAAGGAGGACCCATTGACCACCCAGGGTCATGTCTGGGAACCCCCCAGGAGCCACATGGGCCCCCAGGTCTGGGATCAGCAGGCTGATGGGTGCAGGATTGGGGCAGCCAGGGCACCTGGGCCCAGGGATGTCTCTGGGTCACACAGAGTGTGTCTGCACCAGGCTGGGAACCCTTCCTGGAGCCCCCTCAGATGCTGGGCTCTAATCTAGGAGGGAGCCCACTCCTGGGCTCCAGACTTCACTGAGCTAAGAGCTCTTTGGTTCTGAGTCCAGGTCCAGCTCAGCCCCATTGACCAAGCCCCTGAGATGACCTCTGACCCTCATGTCTTCTTACTAGGCCTCAGCTAGCAGTTTGGATTCTGGTTGGGGGTCAGATCCTGGCCTCTAGAGACAGGAGGGTGATCATGGCTCCCACCACCCATCTCCCCTACAGTGTCCTGAACCTCAGGCCCTCAGTCAGGGGTACTGAGTGTTTCCCCATCCTCACCGCTCGCTCTCACCTCCTGTCCTCCAGGACAGCAGATCTGACTTTACTACCTTTTTTTTTTTTTTTTAAAGAGAGTGTTTTAGTGTGGACCATTTTTAAACTCTTTATTGAATTTGTTACAATATTGCTTCTGTTTTATGTTTTGGTGTTTTGGCCATGAGGCATGCTCCCTGACCAGGGATCGAACTCGTCCCCCGCAGCCCCCACCCCGCGCCCCACAACACACACACACACACACACNTTTTTTTTTTTTTTTTAAAGAGAGTGTTTTAGTGTGGACCATTTTTAAACTCTTTATTGAATTTGTTACAATATTGCTTCTGTTTTATGTTTTGGTGTTTTGGCCATGAGGCATGCTCCCTGACCAGGGATCGAACTCGTCCCCCGCAGCCCCCACCCCGCGCCCCACAACACACACACACACACACACACACATACATTGGAAGGGAGAGTCTTAACCACTGGACCACCAGGGAAGTCCCCTCTGGGCCTTTCAGGACAAATCCAATCGCAGAAGGCCAGACTCTCCCCAGATCCTCAGCCGGAAGCCAGGCTCCTTCCTCTGCATGACAAAGATTACCCCTGAGGGCTAACAGCCCATTGTAAGAAGACTCCCAATCCACACTGGCTTTCTTCTGGCTGATTGCCCAATTATTTTATTTCCCCAGCAAAACTCTTGAACCCATGTGGAATCCACATTCAGGAAAGGGGCCTGTGTTTGCAGAGGGATAACAGGTCTGGGGGATTTGCCCAGCGTCTGCCCCTACTGATCCCCTCACCAGGTCCGTACTCAATCAGTCCCCTGTGTTAATGGTGTCTCATCATCTCTCTGACCCCAGGCCACAAGGGCCCTGGGGGCTGACCTGCTGTTGCAAACAGCCTGAGGTCATGGAAAGAACCTGCTGCTCTTTCCTCCTAAGTGATGTGGTCCAGCTCCATGGCTGCCCTGGCTATCCAATCACTGCTGGCTCTAGGCTCACACTTCTAGCCTGACCGCTTCGCTGAGTACCAGAACCATATACCCAGCTACCCTTCCACCCCTACCTGTTCCCATCTCAGTAAATGGCTCCACCCTACACCCAGCTAGACCTCCAGACTTAGGGGTCGTTCTTTTTTTTTTTTCTTTTTTAACAAATGACTTGTTTTATTTACTTTTAAGACTTATTTTTTACTGCACAAGGTCTTTGTCGGTGCTCAGGGGCTTTCTCCAGTTGTGGCAAGCAGGGGCTTCCCTTTATTGCGGTGCTCAGTCTTCTCACTGCAGTGACTTCCCTTGTTGAGGACCACAGGCTCTAGGCGCGCGGGCTTCAGCGGTTTCGGCTCGCGGGCTCTGCAGGGCTGGCTCAGTAGTTGTGGCCCACAGGCCTGGTTGCTCGGCGGCATGTGGGATCTTCCTGTACCAGGAGTTGAATCCACATCCCCTGCATTGGCAGGCAGATTTTAAGCCACTGGACCACCGGAGAAGCCCCTAAAGGGCCATTGTTGATTCCTATCCCACATCCTTCAGAGTCAGTTCCCAGGAAGCCCCATTGGTCTCACCTGCAAAGTAAATCTTGTCTGTGACCTTCCATCACTTACCTGGGCAACTGCCACTGCCCTCTCCCTGCTCCTGTTCCCCACCCCCATGCTGCTGCTGCTGCTGAGTCGCTTCAGTCGTGTCCGACTCTGTGCGACCCCACAGACGGCCTCCCACCAGGCTCCCCCGTCCCTGGGATTCTCCAGGCAAGAACACTGGAGCGGGCTGCCATTTCCTTCTCCAGTGCATGAGAGCGAAGTTGCTCAGTCGAGTCTGACTCTTAGTGACCTCATGGACTGCAGCCCCCCAGGCTCCTCTGTCAGTCAATAGTAATCCTAGGCAAGGTTTAATCACATGAACTCTATCCATTAAAACCCTACACGTGTGTTTGCTCAGTTGCTTCAGTCACGTCCAACTCTTTGGGACCCTATGGACTGCAGCCCACCAGGCTCCTCTGTCCATGGGATACAAAAATTAACTGTTTTATTTTATTTTTGATTGTGCTGTGTGGCTTACAGGATCTTAGTTCCCCAACCAGGAAGCGAACCCATGCCCCCTGCATTGGAAGCACAGAGTGTTAACCACCCACCAGCCTGCCAGGGAATTCCCAAAATCCTCCAAAAATTAAGTCAAAATGGATTATAGGCCTAAAAATAAAACCCCAAACTATAAAACTCCTAGAAGATAACATAAAAGAAAATCCCAAAGAACTTGAATTTGGCAGTGACGTTTTGGACACAGCACCAAAGGCAAGCTCTGTAAAAGAAAGAATTGATCAGCTGGACTTTATTAAAATTGAAAACTTGGGCTCTGCCAAAGATCTGTCAAGAGAACACCACCACAAGCTGCACAGTTTGGGTGAAAACATGTGCAAAAGAAACATCTAATAAAAGACTATATACAAAGATCCCTTGAAACTCAATAATAAGAAAATGAACAATTTAAATCTAAAAATAGGCAAATGATCCAAACAGACACCTCACCAAAGAAGATAAACAGATGGCAAATAAGTATGTGAGAAGGTGCTCAGCATAATTTGTCATAACCACCACAAGCTGCACAGTTTGGGTGAAAACATGTGCAAAAGAAACATCTAATAAAAGACTATATACAAAGATCCCTTGAAACTCAATAATAAGAAAATGAACAATTTAAATCTAAAAATAGGCAAATGATCCAAACAGACACCTCACCAAAGAAGATAAACAGATGGCAAATAAGTATGTGAGAAGGTGCTCAGCATAATTTGTCATCAGAGAAGTGCAAATTAAATAAAAATGAAATGCCATTACTCACCTATTAGAAGGGCTAAGATCTTGGACTTCAAATACTAGGGAACATGTGGAGCAACAGGAATTCTTCGTTGTTGGTGGGAATGCAAAATGGTACAGCCACTTCAGATTTGTGCTCCTTGGTATTTACCCAGAGAAAGTGAAAACTTGTGTCCACACAAAAGTTTGCACGTGGATGTTACGGCAGCTTTATTTATAATTGCCAAAGCTTGGAAGCAACCAAGATGCCCTTCAATAAGTAAATGAATAAAATATGGTACCTCCAGACAATGGAACATTATTCAGCGCTTGAAAGAAATGAGCTATTGAGTCATGAAAAGACACGAAGGAAACCTAAATGCGTATTGCCAAATGAAAGAAGCCACTCTGAAAAAGCTACATCTATATGATTTTATTATATGACATTCTGGGAAAGGCAAAACTATGGGGATAATATAAAGATCAGAGGTTGCCAGGGGTTGGTGGAGGGGCATGAGGGGAGAGCACAGAGGATTTCTAGGGCAGTGAAATTACTCGGTATGATACTCTAGTGTCAGATATATGTCATTCCACATTTGTCTAAACCCACTGAATATAGACCAACAGCGGACCCTAATGTGAACTGTGGACTTTCGGTGTTTATGATGTGTAAGTGTAGGTTCATCAGTATAACAAATGTACCCCCCTGGTGTGGGATGTTGATAAAAAGGGGGGCTGTGCATGTGGGGAGTCAAGGAGGTATAAGGGAATTCTATGTTTTCCACTCAGTTTTTGCTCTGAACCTAATACTAAAGTCTATTTCAAAAAACAAACAAGCAAACCCACTTTGAATAAAATTAAAAATTTCTTGCCATGTCATTAAAGCGTAGACTGACTGGAGCCAGCTTCACCTTCCCACCTCAGGTCCCACCACTGATCAGGTGCTCCCTAAGGTCCAGCCATGCGGGGCCATCTTACTCTCCCCAAACTTGCCATGTTGGGTTCCACTTCAGGACCTTTGCACTAGCTGTTCCTTCTGCCTGCAAGACCCTGTGTGCAGACCTCTGCAGGGTTAGCTATCATTCAGGACTTAGATCAGATGGCACCTCCTCTGAAGGCCCCTCTCTTAGATATTCATAGATATATGTATAACCCTTCCTGTCTCTTCCAGTCACTATCTCTTATCACCCTGGCTTATTTCCTTCTTGGCACTTAGTACTATCTAGAATTACTTTCTTCATCCATTTGCTTAACTCTTTATTAACTCTTTATGACTGTTTCCGAGTTAGAATGTAGATTCTAGGAGCTCAGTGACCTTGTCTACCATTTACTGCTGCGTGCTTGTTCGGAGAACAGTGTCCAGCCCTCCTACTGGGTGCTCCCATACTGGATGGATGAGTTAACTTTTAAAAATAGGAGTTTTAGGGACTTCCCTGGTGGTCCAGAGGTTAAGACCCTGTACTTCTAACACAGGGGGTTCTATCCCTGGTCAGGGAACTGAGATCCCACATGCCACGCCATGAAGTCAAAAAACACTGGGAGGGGTTTAGCCATGCAAGTTTCTCTGGATCTCAGTTTCTTTGTAAAATGAGGGAGATAGACCAGAATTTTCTTCCAGCTCCAAAACACCAGAAGAGAAAACAAGGGTGGATTGGGCTTCTCCCTGGACAAATGGCCACCGGTGTAAAATGCTGCCAGACTCCTGCCAATGCTGGTCTCCCCACGACCAGAAAGGGCTGACCGTTTCCCAGCTGTGGGCCTTTGCCCAGAGACCCTCTGAGCGCCAGGCCCATGCCCATGAGCAGGACTGTTCCTCCGGCAGCAAGCCCAGGTGCTGACAGGGAAGTTTTCACACCTGTCTGCGCTCAGCTCCAGTGAGGAACAGGGCACCAGCTCCACACAGCAGACCCAGCTGGTTCTACGCTGCAGGGCTGACTCAGCCCTTGCAGAATGTGTCTGGTGAGGCGGTGGACCTGACTGCTCCTTGAGAGAATAAGCTCCTAATCTAAGTGTTTAGCATCCCTGGGCCAGAAGGGCTCTGGCCACCCCGGACCTCCCTGCCCCTCTCCAAGGCATCTCCTGATAGGCAGGCACCCTGTGCCTCTTGTGGGGGCCTCGCTTGCTGAGGGAGACAGCATCAGGGGCTTGGCCTCCCTCAGCCGCAGGGCAGCAGGTCCTACAGAAACCAGCAGGGGCTACAGTCTGGGAGGGCCCAGAGCCCAAGATGGTGGTGGCCTGGGGACAGGGCCTGGCGTGCAACGCAGCCCAGGGACACCCCGGGGGCAGGAGTCTGGAGACTTGGCTTTGACCCAACTCTGTCACCAGCTCATAACGAAGACACCTCTGCACTCGGCCTGATGGACAGATCTGCTGGAATTTCAAAGCTAAGTATCTGTTGGGTGTCCCTGGTGGCTCAGTGGCAAAGAATCCGCCTGCCCTAGGACAGATTAGGGGCAGGTGGATTCTTCATTATGAATTGGTAACAGAGTCGGGTCAAAGCCAGGTCTCCACCCAACTGGGGAAGGAGAGAGTGAGATGAATTCAGAGAGTAGCAATGAGACATATACACTGTGCCTGCTAAGTTGCTTCAGTCATGTCTGACTCTCTGCGACCCGATGGACTGTGGCCCACCAGAATCCTCATGGGATTCTCCAGGCAAGAATACTGGAGTGGGTTGCCGTGTCCTTCTCCATGGGATCTTTCCAACCCAGGGATCAAACTCATGTCTCTGGTATCTCCTGATTGTCAGGTGAGTTTTTTTTTTTTTTCCTTTTAACCACTAACACTACTTGAGAAGCCCAAAATATACATTATCATATGTAAAACAGATAGCCAGTGGGAATCTGCAGTATGACTCACAGGGCTCCATGAGAACCTGGACGGGGGGTGGGCTGTGTGTGTGTCAGTTGTTCAGTCATGTCTGACTCTTTGGGACCCCATGGACTGTAGCCTGCCAGGCTCCTTTGCTCATAGGACTTAACTGGCAAGAATCCTGGAGTGGGTTGCCATTTCCTTCTCAGGGGATCATCCCGGCCCAGGGATCAAATCTGTGTCTCCTGCAAGTCTCCTGCCTTGTGCAGGTGGATTCTATACCATCTGAACCACCAGAGGTGGTGGGGGGAGGCATATGTATATTTATGGCTGATTCATATTGTTGTACAACAGAAACCAATACAATATTGTAAAGCAATTATCCTCCAATTAAAAATAAATTAAAATTTTTAAGAAAATAGCTGTAACTCATAATGTTAACAGGTTAATTAAACGATTTAAAGGTTAATAAAGAAGTTATTCATTGTTCAAAAAAAAAAAAAAGAATCCATTTGCTAATCAAACAAGGGTTTGCTCCCTGCTCCAGGAAGGCTCCGCATGCCGTGGAGCAACTCAGCTCAGGTGCCACAACAACGGAGCCTACAGTCTAGCGCCCAAGAGCCAGGAGCACTGAAGCCTGAGTGCCCTACAGCCTGTGCTGTGTGAGAGGAGCCACTGAGACAAGAAAGCCGTGCACACCAGCTGGAGACTAGCCCTGCTGTCCACAGCCAGCGAAGAGCCCGCAAGCAACGGAGACCTAGCACACCCGAAAAGGGCAGACAATTAAAGGAAATTTGTTTGAAAAATCAGTACCTGTCCCCAACTTTTAAAGCAAGAAACCCGCAGTGGGCACAGGGAAAGGGGGAGGGTCAAGCTCCAATGGGGAGCTTTGAGAGGAGGGTCCCTCCCACCCTGAGGCAAGGCCCCGTCCTTCTGCACTGCCCGGGACCCAACGGCACAGACCATGCAATGGGGGTGGGGGGCTCCATTCACTGAGGCAGGGGAGGAATAAGACCACGCAGGTGGGGAATGTAGGGGAAGAGAGTGGACTGAGTCCATTTGAGACGTCAGGGGGAAGCCCAGAGGTCACAACCAGTCACCTGCTGGAGGTCAGGTGTGGGCTCCTTGGCCATAGGGAGGGGCAGCAGGAGAGGAGAGTGGCCAGGTGCTTGCTTGGAAGGGCAAGGGCTATGCTGAACACTGGGGCCAAGAGCAAATTCTGGGAAATAACTAGTGGCTGAGGGTGTGGGAGAAGGAGGAAGTCAGCAAACAGGCCAGAAAAGCACTGGTGAGAAGCGGGAGACGCCCCCACCGCCACCCCTGACTCCAGAGAGCCACAGGCTTGTGGAGAGGGAGGTAAGGAAACATCCGTGCTGCTGTGCTCAGACCCTCAGCTGTGTCTGCCTCTGCGACCCCATGGACTAAAACTTGCCAGGCTCCTCCGTCCCTGGGGTTTCCCAGGCAAGAATGCTGGAGCGACAATAAAAGAGGAAAGCCCAGAAACGGAGGAGAGGTCAGAGCCCTGCAAAGCTGTCCAGGTACAGCATGAAGGGCTGTTCAGGTTTTACAGGGTTTTAGTGCTGGAAGGGACCTGAGAGGAACCTTTGGCCCATCCCCTCACTTCATGGAGCTTCCCAGGTGATGCTAGTGGTAAAGAACCCACCTGCCACTGCAGGAGACGTAAGACACGTGGATTTGATCCCTGGGTCAGGAAGATCCCCTGGAGGAGGCCATGGCAACCCACTCCAGTATTCTTGCCCGGAGAATCTCACGGACAGAGGAACCTGACTGGCTACAGTCCACAGGGTTGCCCAGAGTTTGACACAACTGAAGCGACTTGGCACGCACGCATGCACTTCACTTCACAGATCGGGAAACCAGGGCCTGAGGAGGCAGGTGTCCCCAGCCTGGTCACAGGATCCTCACTATCCCCAAGCTCCAGGCCCCAGTGAGCCCCTCCCTCACCCCATGTTCCGTGCAGTGGGCCCCAAAGGCTTTCCTTCAGGAGAACAAAAATCAAATCAAACAGGACACTATGACTGACTCAGCCTGGGAGGCTCTGCTGCCTCAGCTCTGTGATTAAAAATGAAATAACATGTGAGCGAGGCAGGAGCTGGTCCCCAGGGCTGCCATGGGACCAGCCTCTCATTTCTCATATGGAGCTTTGACTCCACCCAGGGCCTCCCGAAGGATGGAGGCCGTGCAGGTGGTTGGAGGCTCACCTGAAACCAAGGCACCAGGTGCAAGCACCCCCCAGTGCCTGTGTGTGGGTCAACGTTGACAAAGTTTGGCCCGGGAGCTGGGTTTTGCGGCTTGAACGCAAACCAAGGGAACCTGCAAGGGCGAGTGGACTCAGCACAGGCCTGTGCTGTGTGATCCTGGGCAGCCCAGGACCCTCTCTGGACAATGAGCGATTAGACCTGTATAATCTTCACGTCCCTTCAGAGACTGCTTCTCAACCATGGCTGCCTCCTTCAGATGGGAATCATCCCAGATGCGCCTCTATTTTATTTCCACTCCATTGTACTGTTTCCCCCAAGAAGATCCTGAGATGTGTTAGTTCAGTGTCAGCAGCAGTTGAGTAAAACAAAAGCACCGTCAGGGTATGCATGTGTGTGTGAGTGTGTGCATGGGTGTGCAATCCCCTTTCTGACCACAGCCTGACCAAGGGCAGGACCACAGACTCTGTAATTTCACTACCGCCATAGAGCAACTCGTGGTTCCAGAAAACATGTTCTTTTTTTTTTTTTTTTTTCCGTGTTTTAGTGGGAAAACTGGTTGCTCCTGCCAGGTAGCCCTGAGGTCCCCAGAATGTGTTCAATAAGAGGACCAGGGTCCCTCGGGCTCCACATGGGAGCAGTCAGAGGTAGACTCCAGACATGGACAGGATGGGGAAAGAAAAGAAACCAAACTGGGCCCTTTGGAAGTGGCTCACACGCCATTTCTGGGTTGGGCTGATGTTCCAGGTCCTGTGGTCAGTGGCTCAGTGATGCTCAGACCACCTTTGCCCCAGGCTTGGGCTCGGCCTGAGGCGGACTATGCGCTGATGGGGGTGGACACGCCTGGCGAGAGCCTGCTTCCCTGTTGCCTGGCTCTGCAGCTGTCATGCCACCAGGAGAGTGATCAGAGCAGCAGGTACCCCTTCCCACAGCTCTGGGGAGTGGCCTTCACCCCCTCTAATGAAGACACAACACCCCTGCTGGTGATGAGAAGTGCCTCCATGACTGCACTGACCTTTTGTCTGAAGTAGGTCTGACTGATGCTTTAGGCAGCCGCTCCAGCCACTTTCTCCTCCTCTTGAGCACTCTCCCATCTCCCAGAGCTCTGCATTCAGGCACATAGCCCCCCATCACCCTGGTGCCTTCTCTCTGGATTACATGGAGCCTCCCATCATTTGCCAGCCTCAGGGCTTCTGCTTAATCCTTGTCCTACGCGCTGCCACTGTTCTACCAAAACACTCTCTCCCGCCTCACAGGCTCAGCCCTTGAATCTCCACGACCCCCGCACTCTGCTTGTGGTGGGCTGAATTGTGCACCCAAATTCACACGCTGGAGCCCTCACTCCCAGCGCCTCCGAATGTGACTATGTTTGGAGACAGGTCCTTTGAACAGGGAATTATGCTGAAATGAAGCCATTAGCATGGCCCCAATCCAACCTGACGGGTGTCCTTATAAGAAGGGAAAGTACTGGATTGGCCAAAAAATTCCTTTGGTTTTAAAGTAAAAATAAAAGACACATCTTTCATTTTTCACCAAGAAGATTATTGAACAACTATTCACTATTATGTTCCACCTACCTTCTGCCATTTTTCAGGCAACTTCATAATTCCATCTTCTTAAAACATTTTATCTTTCTGAGCAAACAACTGTTCCAAGTGCCTTTTTGTTTTTCCCAAGTGCCTAAGTATTTCAGGGAGAAGGCAATGGCACCCCATTCCAGTACTCTTGCCTGGAAAATCCCATGGATGGAGGAGCCTGGT
>SJYX01021091.1:23227-69407 GCA_006410675.1 Oreotragus oreotragus
GTCAAGGCTGTATATTGTCACCCTGCTTATTTAACTTATATGCAGAATACATTATGTGAAATGCTGGGCTGCATGAAGCACAAGCTGGAATCAAGATTGCTGGGAGAAATATCAAGAACCTCAAATATGCAGATGACACCACCCTCATGGCAGAAAGTGAAGAATTAAAGAGCCTCTTGATGAAAGTGAAAGAGGAGAGTGAAAAAGTTGGTTTAAAACTCAACATTCAGAAAACTAAGATCATGGCATACAGTCCCATCACTTCATGGCAAATAGATGGCAAATAGATGGGGAAATGGTAGAAACAGTGACAGACTTTATTTTTCTGGGCTCCAAAACCACTGCAGATGGTGACTGCAGCCATGAAATTAAAAGACGCTTGCTCCTTGGATGAAAAACTATGACCAACCTAGACAGGATAGTAAAAAGCAGAGACATTACTTTGCCAACAAAGGTCCATCTAGTCAAAGCTGTGTTTTTTCCAGTAGTCATGTATGGATGTGAGAGTTGGATTATAAAGAAATTTAAGTGCCAAAGAATCGATGCTTTTGAACTGTGGTGTTGGAGAAGACTCTTGAGAGTCCCTTGGACCGCAAGGAGATCCACAGTCAATTGCCGGCGTCCAGCCCCAGTGGATCCAGGGTAATTCGAAGGGGAGATGGAATCGGTGTCCTAGGAAAAAGCTATTTGATTAGAAGTATAAAGAGAGATTAGAAAAAAATAGTGTAGTAGGAAAATTAGTGGAGAAAAAGAGGCTGAATAACTGTGTTTACGTGGAATATCAATAAAACTCCAAGACAAGGAGTTTGCACCACCTACATAGGCCACTGGCACCCACTTGAATAGTGGAGGGTGCCCCACCTTGGGCTCCCTCTCACGTGGGTCTTAGAAGCCAGGGCAAAATTAGCAGGCTTGGTGAGTACCCACGCTCCAGATGGGAATTCAGCCAGAGGGGGAAAGAAAGAACGACACGGGGAAATCAGTCTTTCCAGAAACTGATCCGTTTTCTATATTTTCAGGTTTGCTTATATACTTTTTGTTACACATAGGGATGAATACAGAGGCATGCAGGGTCAGCAGACCTGACCTTTATCAAAATCAGGTGCTTCATATAAATGTATACAAAGGTCTTAGGGATTTTACATCATCTTCTGGCCATGAGGCCTGCTGACATTTTATGACCCTTTCTGATAACAGTCAGTCAGCCAGAAAACTTATTCTTCCAGGGATGAATTCTCTTAAACCAGGCGCCACCCTCCAAAGGCACCAGATAAAGTTGCATTCCTATAGGGTGAGGGTGCAGGGGGTTATAATCAAGAAAGGAATTTACTTAGCCTAAGGTTTAACATGATTAATATCAAAGATTAATACTTATTTCTCCCATATGCTAGTTATATTCATTAATGTGTATAAGGGCAGAGGATATGGAAACTTAGCAGAAAATATTGGCCCAACAAATGAAAACCTTTCACCAGGATAATTTCTAACCAACCCACTATACTATACTAATAATTTTCTAACTTCTCAAAAGAGTCTGTATTTAGAAAGTTTAAAGCATCTCATGCCTCTCACAGCTGGGAGGCTGTAAACAATCACATGTGGCCAGATGAACCTGCTCAGGTAGGCTAGAGAACCTTCAGAAGAGTTTGTAAGTTGAAACACTCTTGTCACTCCCAGGAATTTTTATTGACTGGAGCTATAAGTTAACTCCTTCTCCAAGAGAGGTGGTGGGGGACGGCCCCCCATAAAGTCAGAGGTGTAGGTGAGCATAAAAGAGTAAAGTAAGCAGACTCTGGTTTGGGGGGTAGATGCTCAGGAACAGGGGGTCTCCTGAGGCTCGATCCCGCCTTTGCGTAGTGCCGAGCCTCCTTCCTCATGACCTCTGCCACGGGTGGAGTTCCTCATGCTGGCTCCCAGCAGTCCATCCTAAAGGAAAACAGCCCTGAATATTCACTGGAAGGACTGATGCTGAATCTGAAGCTCCAATACTTTGACCACCTGATGCAAAGAACTGACTCATTTTTAGGTGAGCATAAAAGAGTAAAGTAAGCAGACTCTGGTTTGGGGGGTAGATGCTCAGGAACAGGGGGTCTCCTGAGGCTCGATCCCGCCTTTGCGTAGTGCCGAGCCTCCTTCCTCATGACCTCTGCCACGGGTGGAGTTCCTCATGCTGGCTCCCAGCAGTCCATCCTAAAGGAAAACAGCCCTGAATATTCACTGGAAGGACTGATGCTGAATCTGAAGCTCCAATACTTTGACCACCTGATGCAAAGAACTGACTCATTTGAAAAGACCCTACTGCTGGGAAAGATTGAAGATGGGAGGAGAAGGGGATGACAGAGGATGAGATGGTTGGATGACATCACCGACTCAATGGACATGAGTTTGAGTAAACTCCAGGAGTTGGTGATGGACAGGTAGGCCTGGTGTGCTGCCATCCATGGGGTTGCAAAGAGTCAAACATGACTGAGGGACTGAACTGAATTTTATTTACTATTTATTATAAACAATGACATATTTTAGTTTTTTATTAAATATTTACATACTTGTCTTGAAAGCCACGAGTCAAACTGAGGATATTATAAAGGTACTTGAATAACAAAAGAGAAAATAGGTTTTTACAATTTTTTACCACATTCAAAGTGTAATAATAATAAATATAAGTTTTTTTGGTAACACAAGCCTACTTTCGAGAAAAACAGAATTATTTTGGACAAGATATTGTTGCTATGCTATTGTTGTTCAGTTGCTATGTCTCTGCAACCCAGGAACTGCAGCATACTAGGCTCCTTTGTCCTCCACTATCTCCTGGAATTTGGACAAGATAACACCTCACTTAACAGCAATTCATCTTCAAATAGATTTCAAAATTTCATTTACAAAAACCATTCTTAACTTGTGAATCATACAAACACAAACAATAGATAAGACTTGGTCTTGGATCTGTGGTTTGCTAGTCCTGTGATACAAACTTCAATACATACTCCAGCTCTTTCTTTTTTTCAACTTTACAATATTGTATTGGTTTTGCCCTACATCAACATACTCCAGCTCTTAATCAAAGCTTCAGAAAGATTTCACTCAGGGAATGAAACAGTTTTAAGTCTTATTAAAACTGCAGCCAATTTCTAACCCAGCTCAATCTTCAGCTGGATTGCAATGATAGTTTACCTAACAGGAAAGAAGGAATCCTTGATAGCTGAAGATATCACCCAAAGCCTCTGAATTCTATTACACAATAAGTTCGTGTAAAAAAATAAATAAATACAAAAAAAAAAAAAACCAACATGTAATGAAAAATTACTAGATATGCAAAAAGACAAGAAAACATGATTGATAAGAAAAATGAATAATAGAGATGTTCACTTCAGTTCAGTTGCTTTCACCCAAAGCCTCTGAATTCTATTACACAATAAGTTCGTGTAAAAAAATAAATAAATACAAAAAAAAAAAAAACCAACATGTAATGAAAAATTACTAGATATGCAAAAAGACAAGAAAACATGATTGATAAGAAAAATGAATAATAGAGATGTTCACTTCAGTTCAGTTGCTCAGTCATGTCCGACTCTTTGCGACCCCATGAATCGCAGCATACCAAGCTTCCCTGTCCATCACCAACTCCCAGAGTTCACTCAGACTCATGTCCATCGAGTCAGTGATGCCATCCAGCCATCTCATCCTCTGTCGTCCCCTTCTCCTCCTGCCCCCAATCCCTCCCAGCATCAGGGTCTTTTCCATTGAGTCAACTCTTTTCATGAGGTGGCCAAAGTATTGGAGTTTCAGCTTTAGCATTAGTCCTTCCAATGAACACCCAGGACTGATTTCCTTCAGAATGGACTGGTTGGATCTCCTTGCAGTCCAAGGGACTCTCAAGAGTCTTTTCCAACACCACAGTTCAAAAGCATCATCTTTGGCACTCAGCTTTCTTCACAGTCCAACTCTCACATCCATACATGACTAGAAAAACCATAGTCTTGACTAGACGGACCTTTGTCGGCAAAGTAATATCTCTGCTTTTGAATATGCTATCTAGGTTAGTCATAATTTTCCTTCCAAGAAGTAAGCGTCTTTTAATTTCATGGCTTCAGTCACCATCTGCAGTGATTTTGGAACCCAAAAAAATAAAGTCTGGCACTATTTCCACTGTTTCCCCATCTATTTGCCATGAAGTGATGGGACCAGATTCCATGATCTTAGTTTTCTGAATGCTGAGTCTTAAGCCAACTTTTTCGCTCTCCTCTTTCACTTTCATCAAGAGGCTTTTTAGTTCTTCTCCACGCTCTGCCATAAGGGTGCTGTCATCTGCATATCTGAGTTATTGATATTTCTCCTGGCAATCTTGATTCCAGCTTGTTCTTCATCCAGCCCAGCATTTCACATGATGTACTCTACATATAAGTTAAATAAGCAGGGTGACAATATACAGCTTTGACATACTCCTTTCCTGATTTGGAACCAGTCTGTTGTTCCATGTCCAGTTCTAACTGTTGCATCTTGATCTGCAAACAGATTTCTCAGGAGGCAGGTAAGGTGGTCTGGTAGTCCCATCTCTTGAAGAATTTTCCATAGTTTGTGGTGATCCATACAGTCAGAAGTGGATGTTTTTCTGGAACTCTCTTGCTTTTTTGATGATTCAACAGATACTGGCAATTTGATCTCTGGTTCCTCTGCCTTTTCTAATGGACTATTATTCGACCATAAAAAAGAACAAATTCTCATCAGTTCTATTGAGGCAGATCAACCTAGAGGCTGTTAAGTCAGAAAGAGAAAAACAAATATGGTATATTAATTCATATATATGGAATCTAGAAAAATGATCTTGATGAACCTGTTTGCAGAGAAGGAATGGAGACGCAAATATAGAGAATGAACTTGTGGACGCAGTGAGGGAAAAAGAGAGTGGGATGAGTGAAGAAAGTAGCATCAACATATACACACTATTGTGTGTAAAATAGATAGTGCAAAGTTGCTATGTAACACAGCGAGCCCAGCTTGGTGCTCTGTTATGACCTATGGGGTGGGATGGGGGAGGGGAAGGAGGTTCAAGAGAGAGCAGATATATGTATAATTACAGCTGACTGAAGTTGTTGTACAGCAGAAACCAACACAACATTGTAAAGCAATTTTCCAATTAAAAACATATTTTTTAAATAGTCAATATGTTAAAGAGTGGACACAGCTGAAGAAAGGATTAGTGAACCCAAAGGCAAGTCACTAGAAAATATCCAAAGTAAAGCACAGAAAGATTTATCTGAGAAAAAGATCACTGGGGCTGCAGAGTACAGGATGCTGGAAACAAAATTTAAAAGCAAAATACCTTGAGGAGAAGAGTAGAGATTTCCTCTTTGAAGTCATCTAAAAGCCATCAGGGTGAGGCACACAGAGCACCCAAAGCATCCTTCTCCATTCCCTTAAGGAAAAAGGGATCTTTTTCACATTTCTCTCCCCTTCTATGAATTTTACCTGAATTTAAGTATCAGAGGAATTCAACATCATAGGGTCAAACCAGGTCTCTTCATTTGCCTTCAGTAATGGCATTTCTATTTTGACTGAGACTGCAGGAAAAGAGAAGGAAGAAAACCTTAAGAGTTCCCAGATTCCTGACTCTTCCTTGGACAAGGGAGGGAAAGAGTTCAGGCTCCAATCCAGCCTGCCAACTTTCTCCTCTCTGACTGGTTCCCAGAAGATGACCAGAGATTCTGCAGCCATCAACAACCCTCCTGGAAACTAGACGTTTCTAGCTGATCAGAAATTATGACACGCAACAAATCCAGACCTTGGCAGAAAACCACTTTACATGAAAACCAAAAAGTGAGCTTAGGGTAAAAGTGGGGCAGTGGGGAGGGAAATTCCCCTTCAGGGGGAAAGCTCTATGTGATGCTCATCCGTTCAGTAACAAGAAACCTCTACTGTGTGCCAGGTACAGGTCTAGGCCTGGGAACACAGTGTAAACAAGACAGGCAAGGATACTGCTCATAGAACTATAAACTTCTAATATATCAAAGGCAGTTTAATGAGTGGAAATTAAAAGCAGAAAATTAAAACAGGATGATGTAATATGGAGTGGTAATTTGGGTGGTCAAGGACGGCTTCTCTGAGTTGGTGACATTTAAACTAAGATATGAATGATAAGAAGGAGGCAACCCTGTGGAAAGCGTAGTTAAGAGTATATTAGCCAGAGGGGATAGCTCAGGCAAATATCCCAAAGGCCTGTACAGCTAGAGGGCAGCGGGTGTCAGGGAGCGGGATGAACAATAGGACGGTGAAGGCGGGAGGAAGCCAGTTATGTAAGTCCTTAATCATTCTGACGCAGAGCTTTATTTTATGTGCAGTGAAAAGTCACTGGGGTTTAAACTGCAAAGAAGAGCGCTCTGTGTGTTTCCTGCTATGCTTGGGCTTGATTTCACTGACCACTCATGAGTCTTATCCCCTAAATTCCTCTACTCCTCAGCCTTTGGGAGAGGCTCAGGCCAAAACTCCTGGAGTCATTCTTGACACTTCTGTTTCACTCACACTCTACTTGAAACCTGAAGAAAATTCTAAAGGTTTTAGCTTTGCTGTCTGTCCAGCACCCTTCAGCACCTTTCTGCCTCCACCCTCATCCGATAGGTTGGTGGTTAAAACTGTCAATTTCTCCTCTTGCCCTGCAATCTATTTGTTACACAGAGTGAGCCTAGTAAACATCCAATCACATTAGATCACATCTCTGCTCTGAGCCTCCATCTTCCTCAGGGTAAAATCCAAAGTTCTTGCAAGTGCTTGTAAGTTCTCCATCTGCCCCTCAGCATATTTCTGCTCTCACCACCTCCCACTGCCCCTGACTCCCTTCCTCCTTGGGACAGTGGCATCTTGATCACCAGCATGCTTACTTCCTCTCCTCCAGGGGGTCCCTGCTCCAAGTTCCACCTCCTTGGGAAGCCCTGCCTGCCTACACCATTGAGTAAAAAAACCTGCCCCCTCCCCTGGCCCACTGGATCCTTTCTTCCCAGCTTTACTTTGCATTTTTGTTGGTCTCATCACTTACTTTCTAAAACATTCTATAATTTGCACATTTATTGTGGTAGCTGTTTACCATCTGACCTCTCCCCCACATGGATGAATTTCCTGATGGCAAGCATCATGTCTATGTTTTTCTCTTTATGCCAAACTCCTAAAGCAATGTCTAGTAGTCAGTGTTCAACATTTTGATTAAATATTGTTGGATGTATTGATCATTTTTAAAATTTTATACTTGGCCCTCAGTTAGCACAGTTCAGTTCAGTTCAATTGCTCAGTCATGTCCGACTCTTTGCGACCCCATGAATTGCAGCATGCCAGGCCTCCCTGTCCATTACCAACTCCCAGAGTTCACTCAGACTCATGTCCATCGAGTCAGTGATGCCATCCAGCCATCTCACCCTCTGTCGTCCCCTTCTCCTCCTGCCCCCAATCCCTCCCAGCATCAGAGTCTTTTCCAATGAGTCAGCTCTTCGCATGAGGTGGCCAAAGTACTGGAGTTTCAGCTTCAGCATCATTCCCTCCAAAGAAATCCCAGGGCTGGTCTCCTTCAGAATAGACTGGTTGAATATCCTTGCAGTCCAAGGGACTCTCAAGAGTCTTCTCCAACACCACAGTTCAAAAGCATCAATTCTTCGGCACTCAGCTTTCTTCACATCCGTACATGACCACTGGAAAAACCACAGCCTTGACTAGACAGACCTTTGCACAGATCATGACAATTTTTATTTCCATATTATTTCACTCAATCATCCAAGAAAGAAATGTGCTGTGTGCTCAGCCATTTCAGTGGTGTCCAGCTCTTTGCAGCCCTATAGTCCTGCCGGACTCCTCTGCCCACAGGATTCTCCAGGCAAGAATACTGGAGTGGGTTGCCGTGCCCTCCTCCAGAGGATCTTCTTGATCCCGGGATCGAACCTGAGCCTCTTGTGTCTCCTGCGTGAGGGCAGATTCTCTATCCCCTGAGCTACCTGGAAGTTTTATTAAAAGAACAAAATTGAGCACTGAAAGTTGAGCACAAATGTGCTACTTTGGCTTCAGTTGGACATGGCAGATTGAACACATGTATCCTCATCAAACCCCAACAAAATAATAAAAAAGATGTAAAAGCAGAATTAACCCATAAAGATAAAAGGAACAAGAGGGAGATGACTCCAGACAAGACATACCAGCAGAGCGTAATGTGGAAAGCCAATGGACAAGGGCAACCACGTTGACAGGCCAGCTGAGGGTAGAGTGCTGGTCCTACGGGAGAGAGCCAGGAGGCAAGCTGGTTTCTGCTGCACCGTCCAGAACTGCAAGAAGGGAGGCTGCTCTGAAGGCTTGAGGGCAGGTGAGTTGGTTACAGAAGAGTGGGTTGAAGGTCAGTGTAAGAGACAGTGAGACTCCCGCACCCCTTCCCTCTACGTGAACTGCAACTGCACATGTGCTGCTGATTTAATCCAATCTGTGCTAGAATGAAATTGGAAAGATGTTATCAGGAAGTGTTTGTGTGGTAGGAGTGGGGCAGGGGATGAGAGAGAGAAGTCTTGGTCCGTGTTTGGAATTCAACAGAAAATAAGTAAAAGCTAAAACTCAAAAGCCAGCAGCCTAAGGATGGTGGAAACTGCCAAAAGAGTTGAAAGTGGTCACCTCTGGGAAGTGTGAATTGTGACTGAGGGGGAACAGGAGCCCGCTGTTTCTCATTATAAGCTTTCTAGGAGGATTTGTCTTTTTTAAACTATGTCTCTGTGTTACTTTTATAAAAACTAAAAATTGAATTTCTGGCTGCTGTGTGAAGAATAGATTGGAGGACGGAAAGCATGGAAGCAGGGAAACCCAATAAGTGGTCCAGGGGAGAGATGATGACGCCCGGGGCCAGTGTGGCAGGAACAGAAGAGGGGAGAGAGGGATATGTTGGCATGACATGAAACAAAGTTGCAGAGAGAGACAGAGTCCACAGGATTCCGCGAAGGATTGAACATAGGCAAGGAAAACATGAAGGGAAACGAATGCAATTTGCAGGCACGTGGCTGGAGGGACTGGTGCAGGCAGGGTGGAAAATAGCGTGCTTTCTGTCCTCTAACCTGCCTCAGGCCGGCCCCTTACTGGACTTCCT
Source organism: Oreotragus oreotragus (assembly GCA_006410675.1). NCBI lineage: Eukaryota > Metazoa > Chordata > Mammalia > Artiodactyla > Bovidae > Oreotragus > Oreotragus oreotragus. The sequence goes on from SJYX01021091.1 coordinate 32,325, forward strand.
GGGACTTCAGATGCACACGCTCCTCCCCGCCTGTGCCGCTGCCTCACTGCCCACTCTGCTCCCTCCCACTCCCCAGCCAGCCCTGCAGCCTGCAGCTTCCCTTTTCCCAGGACCTCACGAGCTGGGCAGTGACTCTGGTCATGGCCCTAGCTGCCTCCTAAGGACTGGGCTTGGGCCATTCTTTTTTAACCATCTGATATCACAACAAAATCTAAGTTCTGTTGCAAGTCTGAGGTTGGGATGGTGGTAGCAGGGGCCAGAGTGGGATTCCCATCCTTGCTGGGTCCCTGCACTATTCCTTGGAATCACCCCTTAGATTTGCTGTGTGTGTGTTGATCACTCAGTCGTACCGACTCTTTGTGACCCCATGGATGATAGCCCGCCAGGCTCCTCTGTCCATGGAATTCTCCAGGCAAGAACACTGGAGTGGGTTGCCATTCCCTTCTCCAGGGGATCTTCCCAACCTAGGGATCGAACCTGGGTCCCCTGCACTGCAGGCAGATTTTTCACTGTCTGAGCCACCAGGGAAGCCCCGGTAGGTCCTTCCATTTAGATTTGCTAGCACTTCATGACTTACTTAGTGCTTTATAACTCATGCCTTATCTCATCTGGTCTCAGAACCATCCTCTAACCAGCCTGGGGTCTTGTTATATGCCCTTTGTAGATGGAGAAACAGGTTCCCAGAGTTGGGGTACTTGCCTGGTTCTTTCTTTACAGTTGGCACAGAGCCAGGTTCTGGGACCCTAGTCGAGGTCTTCAGATTCAAAACTCTGCCCCTTTCTTCCTCATCCATGAATCCCCAGTGTCTGTCATTGACATGCCATCCTCGCCATTGCCACATCCATGTGCTTCCTCTCTATTGTCCACTTCCTATTTTCAAAATCAACAATTTTTCATTAAATCCTTCCATCTTAAAAGGAAGCACAAGGAAGCTCTAAAATTATGTGGTAGACACACAACTTCAAAATGACACAAAACTGTTAAAAAAAAATAGTTATTNGGCAGATTCTCTATCCCCTGAGCTACCTGGAAGTTTTATTAAAAGAACAAAATTGAGCACTGAAAGTTGAGCACAAATGTGCTACTTTGGCTTCAGTTGGACATGGCAGATTGAACACATGTATCCTCATCAAACCCCAACAAAATAATAAAAAAGATGTAAAAGCAGAATTAACCCATAAAGATAAAAGGAACAAGAGGGAGATGACTCCAGACAAGACATACCAGCAGAGCGTAATGTGGAAAGCCGATGGACAAGGGCAACCACGTTGACAGGCCAGCTGAGGGTAGAGTGCTGGTCCTACGGGAGAGAGCCAGGAGGCAAGCTGGTTTCTGCTGCACCGTCCAGAACTGCAAGAAGGGAGGCTGCTCTGAAGGCTTGAGGGCAGGTGAGTTGGTTACAGAAGAGTGGGTTGAAGGTCAGTGTAAGAGACAGTGAGACTCCCGCACCCCTTCCCTCTACGTGAACTGCAACTGCACATGTGCTGCTGATTTAATCCAATTTGTGCTAGAATGAAATTGGAAAGATGTTATCAGGAAGTGTTTGTGTGGTAGGAGTGGGGCAGGGGATGAGAGAGAGAAGTCTTGGTCCGTGTTTGGAATTCAACAGAAAATAAGTAAAAGCTAAAACTCAAAAGCCAGCAGCCTAAGGATGGTGGAAACTGCCAAAAGAGTTGAAAGTGGTCACCTCTGGGAAGTGTGAATTGTGACTGAGGGGGAACAGGAGCCCGCTGTTTCTCATTATAAGCTTTCTAGGAGGATTTGTCTTTTTTAAACTATGTCTCTGTGTTACTTTTATAAAAACTAAAAATTGAATTTCTGGCTGCTGTGTGAAGAATAGATTGGAGGACGGAAAGCATGGAAGCAGGGAAACCCAATAAGTGGTCCAGGGGAGAGATGATGACGCCCGGGGCCAGTGTGGCAGGAACAGAAGAGGGGAGAGAGGGATATGTTGGCATGACATGAAACAAAGTTGCAGAGAGAGACAGAGTCCACAGGACTCCGCGAAGGATTGAACATAGGCAAGGAAAACATGAAGGGAAACGAATGCAATTTGCAGGCACGTGGCTGGAGGGACTGGTGCAGGCAGGGTGGAAAATAGCGTGCTTTCTGTCCTCTAACCTGCCTCAGGCCGGCCCCTTACTGGACTTCCTGGGACTTCAGATGCACACGCTCCTCCCCGCCTGTGCCGCTGCCTCACTGCCCACTCTGCTCCCTCCCACTCCCCAGCCAGCCCTGCAGCCTGCAGCTTCCCTTTTCCCAGGACCTCACGAGCTGGGCAGTGACTCTGGTCATGGCCCTAGCTGCCTCCTAAGGACTGGGCTTGGGCCATTCTTTTTTAACCATCTGATATCACAACAAAATCTAAGTTCTGTTGCAAGTCTGAGGTTGGGAGGTGGTAGCAGGGGCCAGAGTGGGATTCCCATCCTTGCTGGGTCCCTGCACTATTCCTTGGAATCACCCCTTAGATTTGCTGTGTGTGTGTTGATCACTCAGTCGTACCGACTCTTTGTGACCCCATGGATGATAGCCCGCCAGGCTCCTCTGTCCATGGAATTCTCCAGGCAAGAACACTGGAGTGGGTTGCCATTCCCTTCNTGCACTATTCCTTGGAATCACCCCTTAGATTTGCTGTGTGTGTGTTGATCACTCAGTCGTACCGACTCTTTGTGACCCCATGGATGATAGCCCGCCAGGCTCCTCTGTCCATGGAATTCTCCAGGCAAGAACACTGGAGTGGGTTGCCATTCCCTTCTCCAGGGGATCTTCCCAACCTAGGGATCGAACCTGGGTCCCCTGCACTGCAGGCAGATTTTTCACTGTCTGAGCCACCAGGGAAGCCCCGGTAGGTCCTTCCATTTAGATTTGCTAGCACTTCATGACTTACTTAGTGCTTTATAACTCATGCCTTATCTCATCTGGTCTCAGAACCATCCTCTAACCAGCCTGGGGTCTTGTTATATGCCCTTTGTAGATGGGGAAACAGGTTCCCAGAGTTGGGGTACTTGCCTGGTTCTTTCTTTACAGTTGGCACAGAGCCAGGTTCTGGGACCCTAGTCGAGGTCTTCAGATTCAAAACTCTGCCCCTTTCTTCCTCATCCATGAATCCCCAGTGTCTGTCATTGACATGCCATCCTCGCCATTGCCACATCCATGTGCTTCCTCTCTATTGTCCACTTCTGGTTCTTTCTTTACAGTTGGCACAGAGCCAGGTTCTGGGACCCTAGTCGAGGTCTTCAGATTCAAAACTCTGCCCCTTTCTTCCTCATCCATGAATCCCCAGTGTCTGTCATTGACATGCCATCCTCGCCATTGCCACATCCATGTGCTTCCTCTCTATTGTCCACTTCCTATTTTCAAAATCAACAATTTTTCATTAAATCCTTCCATCTTAAAAGGAAGCACAAGGAAGCTCTAAAATTATGTGGTAGACACACAACTTCAAAATGACACAAAACTGTTAAAAAAAAATAGTTATTCAGAATTAGAACTCATGCTGAGGCACCTGTCTGGGTCCAAGCCCCAGCTTCGACACAGTAGCACGTGCAGCTGGTTTCCCCCCAGAGCCCTGAGAACCTGACATTCTAGGACGCAGCAGCCTGCTTTCCAAGCTTTGCCAGATAGCTGTTNATTAGAACTCATGCTGAGGCACCTGTCTGGGTCCAAGTCCCAGCTTCGACACAGTAGCACGTGCAGCTGGTCTCCCCCCAGAGCCCTGAGAACCTGACATTCTAGGACGCAGCAGCCTGCTTTCCAAGCTTTGCCAGATAGCTGTTCTCGGGTCATTCTCTTAACAATTGTTTCTGAAGCTCCTAAGACCAGGAATGGTGCTAGACACGGTGAACAAAGCAGTGATCGGGACAAGTGTTTTTACCCAGAAGGACTCACACCCCCATGCTACTGCTTGCTCGGTGTCCCTTCAGATAAAACAGCCCACCCGCCCAAGTCTGAATTCTGGCCCCAAGCCCACCGGCCAGACCTCCAAGCAAGCCTGCTGAGCCTCCATAGGTGGTGAGGGTCCAGAACCTCCCTTCTCCTATGAGGTGCAGCCTCATTAGAGTATAGACTCATCCACTTGAGAGAAAGGTATGCTAGGGTAGGCCACGGAAGAGTTGGCTGGTCATCATCTTACTATATGAACAAGGCAGAGAGCAACGGCAGGAGGGCCAGGGAGGAGTACAGTGAGATGGCAAAAATCCCAGCACTTGCTAGCTGTGTGACCTTGGGCGAGTTACCTAACTGCTCTGAGCCTCAGCTTCTACCAATATAAAACAGATAGAGTACTAGGACTCCGCCCCCTCTTGGTCATGAAGGTTCACTGAGTTTATCACTTAGAAGTGCTTAGAAGGGAAATGACCAGGGGCCAGTGGTCACAGGCATATGTAGCGGACCAGGGAGGTCAAGACCTGGGCTGCCTGACCCTGTGCTGAGTGCTCAGCCCAGCGGGTCTGCCATCCTCTCATCTTCTCCATCCTTTAATGTTTCCAGTGTGGATCGGCTGCAGCAGCAGAAGGGTGTGTGGATCGTCGGCCTCTGCACTGTTCTCTGGGAGGGGTCTGGAGCCCCTTCTTGCCCTCTGGGACTCCTCTGCCCTGTAGTAAGTCATGCCCAGCTTCGCCACCTGCCAGGACTCACATCTGTCTGTTCACACAAACCAGATGGATCCCAGCCTCCTCCTGTGAGCTGAGTGTCTTGTCCATGGAAGCAAGAAAGGTCATTGCCATGTGTGGACAGGATCTCTCTGTGCTGTAAACTCATCACTCAGTAAACAATGAGCGTTGCCTCCTCTAGCTTGAGAAGCCAGAACAATGTATGCTCAACTCTTTCCAATCAGAACTGTTTCCACAAGCCTTTGGCTTCTGTGGGGAACGTTTGGTTTACAAAGAAATGGAATTTCCCCTCCAATATTCTTCTTGGATGACAGGTCTGTGATTGGAATCAGGGCTTGAAAAATCATGCCCGGGTGGTTATTTCCATTAGTGGCTCTTGACTTTGCAGGGAGCACAGAACACCCAGCCTCTCCCACCCCCACAGCTCAGGCGATGCCTGGCCCGCTATCCCTGGAGCGTCCTGGGACCACAGAGGCCTGTGCTGTCTGGGCAGGAGCGCCCCACTAACTGGCTCTGCAGGAACCTGTGCCACTCTCCCTCCTCACACCATTGTCCCACAAGCCCAAGCTCTGGGCCCGCCTTCTTTCACACCACAGTGGGATGGGACACATGCACACATGTGCACGCACACACATACACACACCTGTGCGCACACACAGCACATCCTTCCTTCTCTGCCTAAAATAAACCATCTCCGAGCAGTATGAATTGTCATACAGGGCAATCGGGGAAAAAAATTGTTCATTGTCTAGACCGCAGGGTACCAAAACCCAGGGGACCTCCAGTGAAAGAAATAGACAGGGCTTGGAAACACAGAAGAGCAAATTGAGACCACACTCAAGGAGTTCTTGAGGAAGACTCCGTGAGAAATCGCGCCGCGGAGGCAGCAGGCGCGTCACACTGGGCTTGTGGGTCTATCCTCAGATAGCCGGGAGCCCTGGGGGCAGCCACACATTTCGGCATCCCTCACAGTGAGCACATGTCCAGACATAAAGAGGCGCCCAGGAAATGTTTGTTGAGCAGGAGAGCAACAAGGGGAGCAGGGAGACAGCTTCTGCTCAGAGGCTGAAAGCTGCTTTCCTTAACTTGGGGCAGGGTCTGCAGAGCAACCGTGTCAGCTGAGCAGGATGGAAACAAAGGAGCAGGGTGGTCTGCTGGCCGAGGAGGAAGCTGGTCTGAAGCCTGGAGGGGTGGGCACCAACCGCGCAGCTCTCACGGGCCTGCCCATGCACCAGGAGGGCGATTGGGCGGAAGCAACAGGGTGCACGGTGACTGCACCTCCCTGCCATCTGCGTGGAGCCCACCCCGACCCCAGCCGCACAGGGGAAACATGGAGAATCCCCTGCCCTTCCTAGCACATGACGGCCATGCTCAGGAATGGAGGATTGGCTTCAGGGTGGGGGCCAGAAGCCAGTGGACAGATGGAGAAAGTTAGCATCCGGGCCTGGGAGACAAGTGCTCCCCACGTGTCCACGGGGCGGCTGCCAACATTCCTGCAGGATGCCCTTGCCTTCCTCCCAGGGCCCTGAGCCTGAGCTCCTGCCTCCAGGGTGCGGCAGCCAGTGGCCATCAGTGGGGAGTCGGGGTGGGGGGGCGGTGTTTCTGACCCACTTGCGGGAGCACAAGGACTCTGAACTCAGCATCAGCCCCTGGGAACCAGGTCGGCATCTGTGCAGGTGAGGTGACGGCACCTGCAGAGAGCCTCGGGACGGGAGCCCTCTCCCTGCGACCCCCTCCACTGGCTCAGTGCCCCTCAGGTCTTTAGTGGTGAGAGTTCCGGGAGTCCAGTGACAGTGGGCAGAGATCCACAGCCAGTGAATCTAGCTCAGAGATGAAGGACCTTTTTTCTGCGGAGACTCTAGCCTCCTGGGAATGTCTGAGTCCCAAGTGCAGCTGTAAACCAGCAGTAAATTAGCCCATTTTTCCTGCTTCCTGCGATTTTATGTAAAGAATCTGTCTAACCAGTAAAGAAAACAACCCCTTGCACTCTTTAAGAATTGTATTTCGCAACAGATATCTGGGAAACAGTAACTTAAACACAATTGGGGTTTTAGGTATTAGTTAGTTAGTCTTGCTTACAACAGGACTCTGGGAATAACGAACTCCAGCCTTTTAAAGCAGTTCCATGAAGCCAGCTAGGGACCCAGTCACCTGGCCTTCAGCCTTACAACCTCCTGGTCCTCGTATCTGCAAGCTGAGTCTAGAGCTCTAGCCATACCAGCTGAGTTCCAGGCAGGGAGATGACATATGTGCTGTGAAGCTACTCTGTTTTAAATGACTTTTTTCTAGAAGCTCCACCTGACAATTTTCTTGAATATCTCATAGGCCAGAACTGCATCATGTAACCAGTCCATCTGCAAGGCAGGCTGGGATTTCTTTCCCGGGCACATTGCTATACCAACAATGTGGTATAGCACATTTTGTTGGTCAACAAAATGGGATTTCTGATAATAAGGAGGGATGGGAGAAAGGCCATGGAGTGGGCATCTGGTAGTTTCTGCATCTGCTGTTGTCCCAGTCAGTTCATTGGAGAGTCTGGGGACTGGATTAGAAAGAGGAGGAAGAGAGAGGGAGAGGAGCGGAGCCCACACCAGAGCCCAGAGCCAGTGTGCAGTGCNGATTGGGGGCAGGAGGAGAAGGGGACGACAGAGGATGAGATGGCTGGATGGCATCACTGACTTGATGGACGTGAGTCTGAGTGAACTCTGGGAGTTGGTGATGGACAGGGAAGCCTGGCGTGCTGTGGGTTGCCATTTCCTTCTCCAAGGCATGAAAGTGAAAAGTGAAAGTGAAGTTGCTTAGTTGTGTCCGACTCTTCGTGACCCCATGGACTGCAGCCTACCAGGCTCCTCCGTCCACGGGATTTTCCAGGCAAGAGTCCTGGAGTGGGGTGCCATTGTCTTCTCCGAGGTGGTAATATAACATAGCATAAAGATAACATAGCATAAATTCAACTGTCTTTGATTGCCAGAATGCAAAATTTAGTCACTGCATCAATATGAGAAACTTTCATCAACTTATACTCATGAAAGTAGAAAAGGTGAACACCACGTTTTAAAAAGGGGACAAAACATGTCCTGCATTACTGACAGTTTTATATATCAGATACAACTATATTCATATTCTTTGATGCTTCCCATAATCTATTTGAGAATGTATTATAAGGAAGTCATCCAAAAAGATGGATAAACTAGGCTTGTATCAAGATTATTATTCATAAAGACAAAAATTTGGAAATGACCTAAATGTTATTATAACTTAATGGTTCATTAAGTCACAGGGCATCAGTCTGATTGACTGGCAGGCAGCAGTTTTATATTACTGCCAAAAGATTACAGAGATATAAAAGTGCTTTAAAAATAATGCCAAGTGAAAAACATTGTAATAAAATTTTTTTTAAACTGCATAAACTTATTTTGTGCATATCAACAGAGTGATTTGCCTCTTTTTTGCTTTCTTTATATGTTATGGATTTGATGGGATGAATTTTAAAATTCTTACTATTGAATATATCCTCCTCTATTAAGTTAATTGTAAAGTTACTCAAGATTGCAGGAAAAAAAATATTATTGATGAAAAAGGTATGTGTTTGAGGAAAGCAAAATACTGGAGCAATCGGCACCTATGCCAACAATGCCTAACCTCTGACTAATCAGCACCTATGCCAATGATGCCTAACCCTGACTAATCAGCAGCTATGCCAACGATGCCTAACCCTGACTAATCAGCAGCTATGCCAATGCTGCCTAACCCTGACTAATCAGCACCTATGCCAACGATGCCTAACCCTGACTAATCAGCACCTATCCCAACTATGCCTGCTGCTACTGCTGCTAAGTCGCTTCAGTCGTGTCCGACTCTGTGTGACCCCATAGATGGCAGCCCACCAGGCTCCCCATCCCTGGGATTCTCCAGGCAAGAACACTGGAGTGGGTTGCCATTTCCTTCTCCAATGCATGAAAGTGAAAAGTGAAAGTGAAGTCGCTCAGTCGTGTCCGACTCTTAGCGACCCCATGGACTGCAGCCCACCAGGCTCCTCCGTCCATGGGATTTTCCAGGCAAGAGTACTGGGGTGGGGTGCCATTGCCTTCCCCCCCCCAACTATGCCTAACCCTGACTAATCAGCACCTATGCCAACTATGCCTAACCCTGACTAATCAGCACCTATGCCAACTATGCCTAACCTCTGACTAATCAGCACCTATGCCAATGCTGCCTAACCCTGACTAATCAGCACCTATGCCAACGCTGCCTAAACCTGACTAATCAGCACCTATGCCAACGATGCCTAACCCTGACTAATCAGCAGCTATGCCAATACTGCCTAACCCTGACTAGTCAGCACCTATGCCAACGATGCCTAACCCTGACTAATCAGCAGCTATGCCAATGATGCCTAACCCTGACTAGTCAGCACCTATGCCAACGATGCCTAACCCTGACTAATCAGCAGCTATGCCAATGATGCCTAACCCTGACTAGTCAGCACCTATGCCAACGATGCCTAACCCTGACTAATCAGCAGCTATGCCAATGATGCCTAACCCTGACTAGTCAGCACCTATGCCAACGATGCCTAACCCTGACTAATCAGCAGCTATGCAAACACTGCCTCACCCTGACTAACCAGCAGCTATGCCAATGATGCCTCACCCTGACTAGTCAGCACCTATGCCAATGATGCCTAACCCTGACTAATCAGCAGCTATGCCAATGATGCCTCACCCTGACTAGTCAGCACCTATGCCAACGATGCCTAACCCTGACTAATCAGCAGCTATGCCAACACTGCCTCACCCTGACTAACCAGCAGCTATGCCAATGATGCCTCACCCTGACTAACCAGCAGCTATGCCAATGATGCCTCACCCTGACTAGTCAGCACCTATGCCAACGATGCCTAACCCTGACTAATCAGCAGCTATGCCAACACTGCCTCACCCTGACTAACCAGCAGCTATGCCAATGATGCCTCACCCTGACTAGTCAGCAGCTATGCCAACGATGCCTAACCCTGACTAATCAGCAGCTATGCAAACACTGCCTCACCCTGACTAACCAGCAGCTATGCCAATGATGCCTCACCCTGACTAGTCAGCACCTATGCCAATGATGCCTAACCCTGACTAATCAGCAGCTATGCCAATGATGCCTAACCCTGCCTAGTCAGCACCTATGCCAATGATGCCTAACCCTGACTAATCAGCAGCTATGCCAACGATGCCTAACCCTGACTAGTCAGCAGCTATGCCAATGATGCCTAACCCTGACTAATCAGCACCTATGCCAATGATCCCTAACCCTGACTAATCAGCAGCTATGCCAACACTGCCTCACCCTGGCTTTAGTAGGACAGTGACATGTTCACACTCCTGGCGTGAGGGCAATGTTTGCTACCTTTCCATGATACACACTTTATGAAGTTTAAGCAGAAGATTGTAAAGTAACCGGAAATAACTGCATGAAAAAATTCTTATAGAAAACATGAAATATTTATACAGTCTCTATATGCTTTTCCTTTTTCTTTACTTGCTTTAGTTCTGTTACTTTTAATGATTTATGATCTCTGAGCCCCTTACTGTAGTCCCCCTCAAATCCTTTCTGAATGTAACACAGTGTAAATAGGTAAGAAATAATAATAACACTTCAGGCATATAAAGTACTGGCCATTCTCTGCAGGTAAAACTGTACACAAAATTGAAAAAATAAACTTACTGCCTTAAGGAATATATCTTTCCACACTTTTCAACGTTTGGTATCACATAATGTGATTGGCCAAGAGTTGTGCCTTTGGTGTGAACCACCCCAAAAAGCTATGACCAACCTAGACAGCATATTAAAAAGCAGGGACATTATTTTGCCAATAAAGATCCATCTAGTAAAGACTATGGTTTTTCCAGTGGTCATGTATGGATGTGAGAGTTGGACTATAAAGAAAGCTGAGTGCCGAAGAATTGATGCTTTTGAACTGTGGTGTTGGAGAACTCCGACTCTTGAGAGTCCCTTAGATTGCAAGGAGATCCAACCAATCCATCCTAAAGGAGATCAGTCCTGAATATTCATCAGAAGGACTGATTCTGAAGCTGAAACTTCAATACTTCGGCCACCTGATGTAAAGAACTGACTCATTGGAAAAGACCCTGATGCTGGGAAAGATTGAAGCAGGAAGAGAAGGGGACGACAGAGGATGAGATGGTTAGATGGCATCATCAACTTGATGGACATGAGTTTGAGCAAGCTTCAGGAGTTGGAGATGCATCTCACACTGGTCAGAATGGCTGCTATCAAAAAGTCTACAAACAATAAATGCTAGAGAGAGTGTGGACAAAGAGGAACCCTCTTACATTGTTGGTGGGAATGCAAACTAGTACAGCCACTATGGAGAACAGTGTGGAGAGTCCTTAAACTGGAAATAGAACTGCCATACAACCCAGAAATCCCACTGCTGGGCATACACACTTAGGATATCAGAACTGAAAGAGACACGTGTACCCCAATGTTCATCACAGCACTGTTTATAATAGCCAGGACATGGAAGCAACCTAGATGTCCATCAGCAGATGAATGGATAAGAAAGCTGTGGTACATATACACAGTGGAGTATTACTCAGCCTTTAAAAAGAACGCATTTGAATCAGTTCTAATGAGGTGGATGAAACTGGAGCCTATTATACAGAGTGAAGTTAAGTCAGAAGGAAAAACAGTATAGTATATTAATGCATATATATGGAATTTAGAAAGATGTTAACAATGACTCTATATATGAGACAGCAAAAGAGACACAGATGTAAAGGGCAGACTTTTGGACTCTGTGGGAGAAGGCGAGGGTGGGATGATTTGAGAGAATAGCATTGAAACATGTATATTACCATATGTGAAATAGATTGCCAGTCCAGGTTTGATGCATGAGACAGGGTGCTCAGGGCTGGTGCACTGGGATGACCCCGATGGATGGGATGGGGAGGGAGGTGGGAGAGGGGGTCAGGATGGGGAACACATGTATTCCCATGGCTGATTCATGTTAATGTGTGGCAAAACCACCACAATATTGTAAAGTAATTAGCCTCCAATTAAAATAAATAAATAACTTTTTTTTTTAAAGGAGTTAGTGATGGACAGGGAAGCCTGGCATGCTGCAGTCCATTGGGTTGCAAAGAGTCAGACCCGACTGAGTGGCTGAACTGAACTGAACTGAACTGAATACCCTGTTGTTGGATTAACGGCTTCTTAGAAAGACTCAGCATTCTGTAATAAACCAGACTCTCCACTGGTTTCTGAGACAAGAATCATCTTTATTTCGCAGATGAAGAAGCTGAAGCACACATTTACTAAGAAGCCTGTCTAGACTAATAGTAAGAGCTAAAATTTACTGAAAGAATTCTATGTGACAGGCATTGCACAGAACTTTACAGGTACTGAGTTGCTTAATTTTCACAACCACCCACTGAGGAAGGTGCTACTGTTAAATTTCAGTATGCAGATGAAGAAGTCAGTAAAGGGAGGTTATTATTTGCTGCAGGTTCAAGGTAGGAAGATAAGTAGCTCAAATTGCTCATAACAGAATGCTTAAAAAGTTCTAGAATTATAAAGTGTTTTATAAATATCATGTAGTTTAGAAACCATAACCTACAGTATGTATAAGGGGATGGAGAGTTTGGAAAATTAATGGTGATACATCTAAGGCAACCTAGCAAGGAGAAATAAATTTAGGAAATTTACCTAATATTCTTCTATTCATCAGAGAAATTTTCCAAACATCATACAACTCTTCTAGCTATTAGATTCTGTCCCATATCATGCAATATAGGATCCTATATTTACATGCATTATATGTAAATCTTCTCTTAAATACGTAAAGATTGTTCCTTTGTCAGCACTGACGTAATAGTCATCATATGTATCATCAAAATGAAGGCAGAGACTTTCATTTCCCTACTTTAATGCTTTCCTATCTCTAATATCCCAGTTCCAGTCCATTTGCAGCAAATCCTATCGATCTGATTTCCAAAACATCTCTCAAGGGCACCCCTTATTCCCACCACCATAGCAAATACCCTGGTCTAAGCCACCAAAGTTTCCCATCTAGACTCTGGGAATGCCACCACTCTCCCTGACCCCATCATCCTCACTCCACACTCTTCAACCTCTCTTTTTTCTTTGACGTTTCTTTTCTCTCTCTCTCTCTCTCTCTTTTCATTGGAGGATAATTACTTTACATGGATGTGAGAGTTGGATAATAAAGAAGACAAGAGTGCTGAAGAATTGGAGCTTTCAAACTCTGGTGCTGGAGAAGACTCTTAAGAGTCCCTTGGACTCCAAGGAGATCAAACCAGCCAATCCTAAAGGAAATCAATCCTGAATACTCATTGGAAGGACTGATGCTGAAGCTTTAACTCCAATATGTTGGCCACCTGATGCAAAGAGCTGACTCACTAGAAAAGACTCTGATGCTAGAAAAAATTGAGGGCAAGAGGTGAAGGGGGCAACAGAGGATGAGATGGTTGGATGGTATCACTGACTCAGTGGACACGAGTTTGATCAAACTTCCGTAAACAGTGATGGACAGAGAAGCCTGGTGTGCTGCCTGCAGTTCGTGGCGTCACAAAGAGTCGGACATGACTTAGCGACTGAACAACACATGCTTTAGAATATTGTGTTGGCCTCTCCCATACATCAACATGAATCAGCCACAGGTATACACACACCGCCTCAATGAATCAGCCACAGGTATACACACACCCCCTCCCGCCTGAACCCCCCTCCCACCTCCCACCTCATCACACCCCTCTGCGTTGCCACAGAGCACCAGGCTGAGCTCCCTGTGTCACTTGCTAGGTATTTTACATATGGTAATGTATATGTTTCCATGCTATTCTCTCAATTCATACCATTCTATAATACACCTAAAGGAATCTTTAGGAAATGCAAACCACAACATGTTAACCCTTACACTTAAGCCCTTGATGCTCTGATTCCTCCTCCATTCTCACTCTGCTCTAGCCACCCTGGTCCCTGGATAGGGCCTCGGCCTTGACACATTCTTTCTGTTCCTACTGCTCAGAACACGCGTCCACTCTTCTCAGCTTTCATAAACCATCCCAGGCAGCACCTCCTCAGAGAAGCCATTTTTCATCTCCCCCACCTAACCTGAGAGTCTGTTTATTATTATTCTTTACCGCCACTCCCACTGATCAAAATCCATAATTATTTGACTTACTCATCTGCTCACTTATTCTTCATGTATCTTCCCAACTAGACTTGGCTCTGTGAGGAAAGAGACTGGGCATCCGCTATGCACATTGTCTCTTGCCTGTCCAGTTCCTTGCCCCTTACATGGAGACTGTTAATAAACAGTGGACGAATGGATCAGTAACAATCTAGTGAAATATTGGAAAGGGAGCAATGAGTGTGCTAAGCAGGTATTGCTTCATCATTTTCATGAAATACTCAAAGTTAAAACACTGACTTTCAAAGATTTTTTTTTTTTAAGTAACCCAATGCAGCACTTATTATATGGCAGGCTCTTTTCTAAGTGCTTTGTAGGAGTTTCTTCATCTAATCTTAACAACAGTCCTCTAAGGTGAGCATTATGTGTGTCCTTTTTTTAATGGATGAGACACCAGGTCCAGAAAAGAGAGTCATTGCTCGTTAGTTAGTGAATGGAACATCAGGGCTATCACCTTTAAAGGCTTAATGATTAACTATTCGGCCTTTCAAGGTAAAACTCTGACTGTATACTGTCCTGAATTTATTTTCTTAAAATGTTCTGATCTCATATTATTTCTAACTCAGGCAGGGTTTCCATGGCCAAATGCTAGCAAGAAATGTCTACTGCCCTAGGAATTAAGCCAAACAAGCTGGAAAAAAGAACAGAGATTATCCACATGGGCAGTAGCCCAAAGGCTGCTCCAGGCCACGGAACTGCCAGTCCTCCTCCTTCACTGGGGTGACTGGCTGGGAGTTGCTGTAATAATATTAACAAGGTCAGTATTTAATATGCCTTTCCTCCAAAATCTCATCAAAATCACAGATGTCATCTGGCTCGGCTTGCTCATCTTTGGTGCATTGGCAAACCCTTCCTCTTAGAAACACGGAAAAGTAGAGCCAGTTCCGTTTATGAGACTACTTGAGCACTGTGTTAGTGGGCTCTCATATTTTATGAATGCTAACAAAAGAGAGGAACTCTGGAGGAGCTCCTATGAAGCTTAATTCACACTGCCCAGGGAAGTCCATGAACACTCAGGTGAAAGTGAAGTAAAAGTTGCTCAGTTGTGTCCAACTCTTTGCGACCCCATGGACTGTAGTCCATGGAATTCTCCAGGCCAGAATACTGAAGTGGGTAGCTTTTCCCTTCTCCAGAGGATCTTCTCAACCCAGGGATCGAACCCAGGTCTTCCACATTACAGGCAGATTCTTTACCAGCTAAGCCACAAGAGAACATTCAAGAGATGCTCACAAATAAACGGGTCAACTGGAGTCTAGTTCTTACTCCACATAAAACCTCTCAAGGACAAATCATTTGCTCATTTTCACCTTTTAGAAAAATGTCAGTGAATAACTATATATCAATGTAAACTTATTAAATCTACAGTAAGTATGACAAATGAGCTTTTAAAATATTCAAATTATATATATGTAAATGTATGTATATAAATATACATGTAGACATATAAATATATACATATACACACATATATATTTGGTATCTTTGCCCAAATAATGTGTAAAGTTAAGATAGCATGGAGGGAAAAATGCTACACTCCCCACAACAAGAGATTTTAGCTAATAGTTTTAATCAATTTCAGTAATCAGAAACAAAACCCAAGTGCTTAATTCTGAAAATACCATTTTTTTCTATAAATAAATATGTTCTTTATTTTTGTTTTAACACACACACACATGCCTACAAGTATCTACTTATATATTTGTATATCTGAAGACACAGATATTTGTGCAAATACTTTCTTATACTTTCAAGAGTCTAGAATATGCGAATATACATGAGAAGTTGAGCAGCAAGACACCCTTTCAGCATTTCTTTTGTCTATGGCTCCTGGTTGATCAAGTTTTGCTTCGTTATAATTTACTATTCAATCATTCTGTTGCTGTCTATTTTGCACATGGTGAGGAATATTGAGTTGCGGAAAGAAAGAGGTCAGGCACCAGAAAGAGCAGCATTTATAACTAAATGACAGTCATTTTTATAGTTAGGTTTTTAGTGGCTCCCTGAGAACACATGGCATTTCTTATTGTGTACTGAGACTAGATGTGAATACATGCACTTGGGTGCTACCCAAGAGAAAGGGAGGAAAAGGCATGTAAATAAGGATGTGGGTCTTTCATTAGGTTTAGAATCTTCAAGCCGTCTGACAGATGACCTTGGGATGTCACCTGAAGCAGATCAAGTCAGCCTGGACTTGGGCTCATTTACAACACAGAGGGCTGAGCCCTCAGATAAGGGGAAGGCAGTGGAGGATTTTGAGCTTCCTTCCAGTGTGGGTATAATTGTTAATATTTTACTTCTCTCCTCTTTGAGGAGAGATAGGGATATGCAGGTCTAATACCATAGAGGGGATTCTTGGGCTGGAGAGTACCGTTCAGAGAAAGAGAATGATTATCCCAGAACTTCCACGATTTTATCTTTTAAACCAAATCCAACAGATTTAACAGTTCTTTTCTTTGAGACTAGAGAGTAATTATACACTAATTTAAGATTGTGAGATCTCAAGAGATTGGATGAGCTTAAGAATCACACAGTCCACCTCTTTCATTTTAGAGTCGAGGAAAATAAAACTCAGAGAGGCTAAGTGGATAATTCAAGGTCACAAGTTGCTGGTGGCAAAGCCAAGCCTAGAGCCCAGATCCTCTGATTCTTAATCCAGATATCACTCCTTTATGTCTCCCAGAGTTCTTGGTCCCTGAGAAAATCAGAAATCCCCTAAGACTACAAATCCCTCAAGAGACAAATTCCACTCAAAATGCAGCTTTCTTCAGGTCTGTCATTTGGATTTCTGCTCAAGATGCATAAGTAAGGAAGTGTTAGTTGCTCAGTCATGTCCAACTCTTTGTAACTCCATGGACTGTAGCCCATCAGACTCTTCTATCCATGGGATTCTCCAGGAAAGAATACTGGAGTGGGTTGCTATGCCTTTCTCCAGGGGATCTTCCCAACTCAGGAACTGAACCCACATCTCAACATCTCCTGCATTAGCTGCTGCTGCTGCTAAGTCACTTCAGTTGTGTCCAACTCTGTGTGACCCCATAGACGGCAGCCCACCAGGCTCCCCCATCCCTGGGATTCTCCAGGCAAGAATACTGGAGTGGGTTGCCATTTCCTTCTCCAATGCATGAAAGAGAAAAGTGAAAATGAAGTCGCTCAGTCTGTCTGACTGTTAGCGACCCCATGGACTGCAGCCCACCAGGCTACTCCGTCCATTGGATTTTCCAGGCAAGAGTACTGGGGTGGGGTGCCATTGCCTTCCCCGCCTGCATTAGCAGGCGGGTTCCTTACCACTAGTGCCACCTGGGAAGCCCATTACAGAGGCCAATTTGCTGTGTGTAGAACGGATCAGTTACAACCACACCACTTCCCCAGACAGTGGTAGGCTTGGCCAACCATTGCTTAACCTGATCTGACTAAACAGGCCCCCAAAGGTCAGATTACAAAGGGTTCCTTAGTCCATCTAAAAGTAAGTACTTCCAGAATCATCATTTTGACCCAGAGTTTCTAGAAACTTTCACCAATGGAACAAAAGCGTGCCTTCAGTTCAAGAAAGTTGTTCTGGAGAATGGTGGGATGTTTTGACAACGATAGGAGTTCATTAAAGGCTGCAAGATGTCAATTCAGAAATGCTTTTCATTTTAAGCCTGACATTGTCATTCTGTTCAAGGAACACTAAGGGCTGCAAAGACCCCCTGAGTCCACTGGCATTTTCCAAAGCTTCAGCTCAAAAACCAGCAAGGCACAAAAGGATCTCACTTTTTAAAAGTGTACACAGGCAATTTCTTTCCTTGCCATTTATTAAATATCTTATCTGTTAGTGTAGAACCCATCTCCACGGTAACTGTAAAAAAATATGTCATTTGGTATTGAATTTCTAGAAATAGTTTTTTAATACCCACTAAATATTTTACCTTGGATCATCAATTCTACCAAACAACAGTTAAGTGCTGAAGTTAAAGTCTAAGTTTTTCATTGAATTTGACGGTTAATAAAGGCAAAAATGAGATTGTATGTGTTACCCACCCAATTGTTTTCCTTTAAATCTTCTGAGTAATTGCCTTACCCTCATTTTAACTGAACCTGGAGACATAGCCAGAAGTGTTTCTCTCAGGGTTCTAGGAAATGGCACCCCACTCCAGTGCTCTTGCCTGGAGAATCCCATGGAGGGAGGAGCCTGGTGGGCTACAGTCCATGAGGTCGCAAACAGTCGGACACGACTGAGAACTCCGTCCATTGGATTTTCCAGGCAAGAGTACTGGGGTGGGGTGCCATTGCCTTCCCCGCCTGCATTAGCAGGCGGGTTCCTTACCACTAGTGCCACCTGGGAAGCCCATTACAGAGGCCAATTTGCTGTGTGTAGAACGGATCAGTTACAACCACACCACTTCCCCAGACAGTGGTAGGCTTGGCCAACCATTGCTTAACCTGATCTGACTAAACAGGCCCCCAAAGGTCAGATTACAAAGGGTTCCTTAGTCCATCTAAAAGTAAGTACTTCCAGAATCATCATTTTGACCCAGAGTTTCTAGAAACTTTCACCAATGGAACAAAAGCGTGCCTTCAGTTCAAGAAAGTTGTTCTGGAGAATGGTGGGATGTTTTGACAACGATAGGAGTTCATTAAAGGCTGCAAGATGTCAATTCAGAAATGCTTTTCATTTTAAGCCTGACATTGTCATTCTGTTCAAGGAACACTAAGGGCTGCAAAGACCCCCTGAGTCCACTGGCATTTTCCAAAGCTTCAGCTCAAAAACCAGCAAGGCACAAAAGGATCTCACTTTTTAAAAGTGTACACAGGCAATTTCTTTCCTTGCCATTTATTAAATATCTTATCTGTTAGTGTAGAACCCATCTCCATGGTAACTGTAAAAAAATATGTCATTTGGTATTGAATTTCTAGAAATA
Source organism: Oreotragus oreotragus (assembly GCA_006410675.1). NCBI lineage: Eukaryota > Metazoa > Chordata > Mammalia > Artiodactyla > Bovidae > Oreotragus > Oreotragus oreotragus. The sequence goes on from SJYX01021091.1 coordinate 51,062, forward strand.
GTTTTTTAATACCCACTAAATATTTTACCTTGGATCATCAATTCTACCAAACAACAGTTAAGTGCTGAAGTTAAAGTCTAAGTTTTTCATTGAATTTGACGGTTAATAAAGGCAAAAATGAGATTGTATGTGTTACCCACCCAATTGTTTTCCTTTAAATCTTCTGAGTAATTGCCTTACCCTCATTTTAACTGAACCTGGAGACATAGCCAGAAGTGTTTCTCTCAGGGTTCTAGGAAATGGCACCCCACTCCAGTGCTCTTGCCTGGAGAATCCCATGGAGGGAGGAGCCTGGTGGGCTACAGTCCATGAGGTCGCAAACAGTCGGACACGACTGAGCGACTTCACTTCACTTCACTTCACTTCAGGGTTCTAACTTTAGTTTGTAGATGGGTATTTATTATACAACATAAATGGAACATAAAACAAGCCAAAAAGGGGGGCTATTGAGAATAAATCTTATTCAAACTACCAATTACCCACCATCTCATCACTGAAAATGAAAGCTGACCTTTTTTCCAGCTCTTAGATGACTTTGCTGCTGCCAGCTAGCTGTCTAATTTCCTTCTCTCCTACTGGGGTCTCTGTTCCTATCTAACTTCCTGCTTTTACTCCATAGCCTTGGACTCCCCGGCAGTTGACAATGTTCCAAATTTTTCAATGCACTTTCTTGTGCTGTAGTCATTGCTGAGCCTCTATTAAGTGTTGGGTACTTTTTTTTTAGCCAGCTCTTAATTATTTGGACACCAATTAGCCAGAGACTGAATTAACTTGACTCTAGCTCTCTCTCTTTCTCTATTTCTTTTCTGCAGCCTGCCTTTTGGCCACAGCATGGCTTGTTAGTTCCTTCATGAGAGAATAAGGGGCAGGGGTAAGGTAGGTATAAAAGCCTGGAGACTCAAATAAGCTCATTTTGTCATTTGTTGGCAGCTCTGGTTAAAAGTTTGGCAAGGGGGTGTATTAAAAGCACACAATGAGTAAACTTGATCATGTATATCTCATCTACCCAGGCTCTTCCATTCCTCCCAGTGCTGCTAAGTCACTTCAGTCATGTCCAACTCTGTGTGACCCCATAGACGGCAGCCCACCAGGCTCCCCCATCCCTGGGATTCTCCAGGCAAGAACACTGGAGTGGGTTGCCATTTCCTTCTCCAATGCATGAAAGAGAAAAGTGAAAGTGAAGTCGCTCAGCCTGTCCGACTGTTAGCGACCCCATGGACTGCAGCCCACCAGGCTACTCCGTCCATTGNTCCAACTCTGTGTGACCCCATAGACGGCAGCCCACCAGGCTCCCCCATCCCTGGGATTCTCCAGGCAAGAACACTGGAGTGGGTTGCCATTTCCTTCTCCAATGCATGAAAGAGAAAAGTGAAAGTGAAGTCGCTCAGCCTGTCCGACTGTTAGCGACCCCATGGACTGCAGCCCACCAGGCTACTCCGTCCATTGGATTTTCCAGGCAAGAGTACTGGGGTGGGGTGCCATTGCCTTCCCCAATTCCTCCCAGTGCTGGGGTTAAATTGGAAGCTGGCAGAACTGCACTTGATATTTTATATTATGGCAGTGAAAATAAAATTTTTCTGACTAGGCAAAAGCTTGTTTCATGAGCAACTTTACTTGGTACTGAGTCCTTTCCAATTAGCAAGCACAGGGCAATCGGCCGTTGGAAATCAGTCTACCAGGCACTTTGTCACCGGCTCCCCATTGCTGAGTTTCAATGGTACTAGCTGACAATGGAATTTATGTTACTTTATTTCAATTATTTTTTTCTGAATTAAAAAAAAGAAAAAAGAGATGAGGGTACTGCAGTAAAGATGCTCTTATATATTAAACATGTAAAAATTCTGTGCTAAATTCTTCAAGTAGAATAAATCATTATATCAGTATTTTGCCTTATTTGAGATATAAAAATAAAATCTCACTGGGCCACAAACTACCCTCTAAAACTAAAAGTAGACTTCATTTTTATCAGTTTCCCATTTTCTGAGGGCAACGTTAATTTGAAAGAAAATATAACTTTGAAATGGAGGAATCTTTTTCTTGAAGGATTTGATGACAATGTTGGATTCTGAAAGACAGGAACAGCTATTCAAACATAAAGTGTCAGAGGAACTTATTCTGAAATCCCTAGTTGTACTATTAGTAAATCACCTAGTAATTTTTACTTTACTGATATCTAAAAACCTGAAAATGGCAATAGTGACTATCCTTCTGTTGTCCCTGATCTAAGATGAAATGCTTTCAGCTCTTACCAATTCAGTATAATGTTAACTGTGGGCTTGTTATATATGGCCTTCAAGATGCTGAGGTTCATTTCATTTATTCCCACTTTGTGGAGAACTTCTATCAAAGTTTATAAGTAAATTCCCAGATGATTTTTTAAATGACTGCATAATTTTGAACTCACAATAGCAACGAATGTTCTTATTGATCATTTTCTTTTCTTGTGGTATTCTTGTCTGACTATGGTATCAGCGTAATGCTGGTAAGGTATTCTTTTTCTTTTCTTTTTTTGGTAATTTGAGAAAGATTTGTACAAATTCTTCTTTGACTATTTGGTCGAATTCACCAATTAATTTGTCTTGTCCTGAGCTTTTGTTTGTTGAGAGTTTTTAATTATTAATTCAATCTCCTTACAAATAAATAGTCTGTTCAGATTTTCTATTTCAGCCTGATTCATTCTTTGTAGGTTTTATGTTTTTAGAAAGTCATTCACTTGTTCTATATTGTCAGATTTGTTCGTTTAAAATTGTTCATAGCAGCCTCTTACAATTCTTTGTATTTTTGTGGTATTAATTGTAACATCTCCTCTTTCATTTCTGATTTTATTTGTGTTCTCTCTCTTTTTTATTGGTAAGTCTACCTAAAGATTTGTCAGTTTTGTTAACTTTTCATAGAATCAACTCTAAATTTCATTGATCTTTCTATTGTCATTTTAGTTTCCATTTTATTTATTTCCACTCAATTCTGTGTTATACCCTTCCTTTTACTAACTGTGGGCTTCATTTGGTCTTCTTTTCCCAGTTCCATGAGGTGTACAGTTAGATCATTTACCAGGAATTTTTCTTGTTTCTTGAGGTAGACGTTTATCTTCATGGACTTCCTTCTTAGAACTGCTTCCCACAAAATTTTGGATGTTATATTTCTATTTTCACTTGTCTCCAGGTATTTTTTTTAATTCTTTTTTGACCCATTGATTGTTCAATAGCACGTTGTTTCATCTCCACATATTTGTGAGTTTTCCAGTTTTTTTTTTTCATTTAATTAATTTTTAGTTTCATACCATTGTGGTCAGAAAATATGCTTGATATTATTTCAGTCTTCTTAAATGTATTAAGACACATTTTGTGGTCTAACATATGATCTATCCTGTAAAATGTTCCCTGTGCACTTGGTAAGAATGTGTATTCTGTTGCTTTTGGACAAAATGCTTCATGTATATCTGTTAAGTCTATCTGATCTAATTTGTCACTTAAGGGCAATGTTTCCTTATTAATTCTCTGAACTTTCTTGATTCTGTATAGAATAATATATGTAAAAATGAATTCAGATTTTTCTATGTTTTTGTGGAAATTGGCAGAACATAATTACAAAGCCAGAACTTTGCTATATCTTTAAAAAAAATAAAATAAAAACCTGAAGATTGCATTTTGCCTTAAGTCTCCCATGGTGTGTCAGTGTGCCTAAGGGCCTTGCCCTCAACTGACAAAAAGACAGAAGGGAAAGAACACGGGAGAGCATAGCAAAGATAAATCTAGACACAAAGAAGGACTTCATACCTTTGACGGGAATATTAAGCATCAGAATGTATCTCTAAGGAATGGCAGGACGAATGTCTTTGAAGACAAATAATTTCTCATTTACACAAATAACTTAAATGTGATTCTGTGCAATGAGCAAGGAGAGGGTGGATTTACTGAACTCATCCTCAAGGAGGTGGTATCTATACAGTGGCAAGGAATCTGGCCCGACAGTGCTGGGTTTAAATCCTTGTTCTGCAACTTACTAGAGATGTCACCTTCATCAACACACATAACACTCACGGGCTTCAGTTCTCTCGACTATAAAATGAGGGTCATGATGTCACATATGGTTTTGTGAATATTACAATAGATCAGTATTAGTGAGCCCTTACCATGGTGTCTGTATCATCATGTGTTTTCTAGAGGCAACAGTTAATTTTATTAAGGTCCCTTTCAACCTTCTAAAAATAGAATAGTGCTACAGATTCTAATTTATGCCTCTGAAGAGCTTCCTTGAATGCATAATAAGATAAAGCAGTGAATATCTCTGTATTAATGCTCATCACAGTCAATCAGGGTGTATGACGTGTATGTCTGTGCATGTGTGCGTGTGTGTGTGCGCTCAGTCATGTCTGACTCTTTGCAATGCTATGGAATGTAGCATTGGAATATAGCTATGGAATATAACCTCCTTTGCCCATGAGATTTTCCAGGCAAGAATACTGGAGTGGGTTGCCATTTCCTCCTTCGGGGGATCTTCCTGACCCAGGGGTAGAACCCACATCCCCTGCGGTTCCTGCAGTGAAAGCAGATTCTGTACCACTGCACCAAATCAGGGGATAGACATAAGAAATAGGTGCTAAATCAAATCTTTTTTTGCCTAACTCTTGGCTTTTTGATAGCTCATAACATTAAACTTCTTTGCATTGTTATTATTTTTATCTATTTTTGAATTGGTGCTCTACTTTCAAAAAAGCTTTGAGATCACTTAAAATTTATATATGTGTGTGTATATATATATACATTATATTTTTGACAAAACAAACATTTAAACACAGGGTTTAAAGGACAGCAGTTTTAAAAAAAAAAAGAAAGAAAGAAAGAAAAGGTCATTAGGCCAAGAACTAGAGATAATCATTGAGCTACTACAGTTAAGACTTAAGTTTAGGGAGCCCCCTGGTGGTCCAGTGGTTAAGTCTCCACTTTCCAAAGCAAGGGGTGTGGGTTCAATCCCTGGTCGGGGAACTAATGTCCCACAAGTTTCAGGGCGCAGCCAAAACTTAAAAAAATAAAGTGATTGTGCTATTTAAAAAATAAACTTTAAAAAAGACAAGTTTAATATTGAGATTCCTGGCAGCCAAAGCAAAGGGCCTCTTTTATTGTTAAATTCTTAGAGTCTTAAGAGATTTAATTCTGTCTGTGTCTCTTCAGTGTCGAATCTCGTGAGGGGTTGTCAAGCCTTTCATGAGGCTCTAGCTCACCCATCGCTCTCCACCATCAACTTTTTCCTGTTCTTGTCTTTACTTTCAAAGTACAATGAAATAAGTATTTGAAACTGTGTTTGTTATTCTGATTCATCTCAAGAAAAGATGAAAACTGCTTGTATGCAGAAAACCTAATTCAACAAACTTACTTTTATAAGGTCTGAACTACGTGCAAAAAGGGGTTGATAAACCATAGGATAACACGGCCAAATGTTGCCCTTCTAAATTTAAATCGGTAGATACAAAGGGAGTTCCTTACTTCTGAGGGTATGGTAACCATGAGCATGCATATGTGAGGGAACTGTTGAACTGCTTTTAATACAAAGTAAGTTCTCAATTTCTTCTTGAATGCGTTAAATTTGATTCTATATGAGGAGCAGGTGGTTGACTGAAGTGAGGCTTAAAGAGGTGGTATTTGTACAAAAGCAAGCAGATTTTCAGGAATGATCCAGATAGTGCAGGTTTCATAAGCCTGGTCTCGGCTAACTCTATTTGTAGCATCAATGCTTGTCACCAGACATGAAAGTTTTTTTAAAAATTCATTTTTGCTCTGGATACAATTCTTTGCATTCTTGCGAATTTCCAAGTAGCTCATCAAATTGTGCCAACTGTCTACTCCATGCCAGGCACTGTGCACTGTGGGAGACCATCTGCATGTTTATCCCTGGCATCAGGTTAGCCCAGAAGAAAGGAGGAGATGCTCTGAAAGTCAGGATATGTCAGATCCAACCTGAACCTCGTGGCTGGAGGAGTCTTTTGTGCTGTGGCCAAAACCTGCTCCTTTTTTATGGCACTTGTCTTTTCTGGCTTCCATTTCAACAATTATCTTGTTCAGTATATAATCTTATTATTTTTTACAAAGACTATCACAAATTTTGACCCCCTAATTTGTTTTACATCTTTTAACAGTTAAGACTTAAGTTTAGGGAGCCCCCTGGTGGTCCAGTGGTTAAGTCTCCACTTTCCAAAGCAAGGGGTGTGGGTTCAATCCCTGGTCGGGGAACTAATGTCCCACAAGTTTCAGGGCGCAGCCAAAACTTAAAAAAATAAAGTGATTGTGCTATTTAAAAAATAAACTTTAAAAAAGACAAGTTTAATATTGAGATTCCTGGCAGCCAAAGCAAAGGGCCTCTTTTATTGTTAAATTCTTAGAGTCTTAAGAGATTTAATTCTGTCTGTGTCTCTTCAGTGTCGAATCTCGTGAGGGGTTGTCAAGCCTTTCATGAGGCTCTAGCTCACCCATCGCTCTCCACCATCAACTTTTTCCTGTTCTTGTCTTTACTTTCAAAGTACAATGAAATAAGTATTTGAAACTGTGTTTGTTATTCTGATTTATCTCAAGAAAAGATGAAAACTGCTTGTATGCAGAAAACCTAATTCAACAAACTTACTTTTATAAGGTCTGAACTACGTGCAAAAAGGGGTTGATAAACCATAGGATAACACGGCCAAATGTTGCCCTTCTAAATTTAAATCGGTAGATACAAAGGGAGTTCCTTACTTCTGAGGGTATGGTAACCATGAGCATGCATATGTGAGGGAACTGTTGAACTGCTTTTAATACAAAGTAAGTTCTCAATTTCTTCTTGAATGCGTTAAATTTGATTCTATATGAGGAGCAGGTGGTTGACTGAAGTGAGGCTTAAAGAGGTGGTATTTGTACAAAAGCAAGCAGATTTTCAGGAATGATCCAGATAGTGCAGGTTTCATAAGCCTGGTCTCGGCTAACTCTATTTGTAGCATCAATGCTTGTCACCAGACATGAAAGTTTTTTTAAAAATTCATTTTTGCTCTGGATACAATTCTTTGCATTCTTGCGAATTTCCAAGTAGCTCATCAAATTGTGCCAACTGTCTACTCCATGCCAGGCACTGTGCACTGTGGGAGACCATCTGCATGTTTATCCCTGGCATCAGGTTAGCCCAGAAGAAAGGAGGAGATGCTCTGAAAGTCAGGATATGTCAGATCCAACCTGAACCTCGTGGCTGGAGGAGTCTTTTGTGCTGTGGCCAAAACCTGCTCCTTTTTTATGGCACTTGTCTTTTCTGGCTTCCATTTCAACAATTATCTTGTTCAGTATATAATCTTATTATTTTTTACAAAGACTATCACAAATTTTGACCCCCTAATTTGTTTTACATCTTTTATCTCCATCTGTTATTTACTCAATTATTATGCTCAGCACAGCAAAATCTAAGTTATTTATGCGATTTGAATTAGATATCTACAAAAGATCAGCCACAGTGATCTGAATGTCCCTCAAAAAATGTGTGCCTGTTATTTCATCTTGAAAAAAACAAGCACAATATTTTTCAGAGAAAATTTCTATTTCTTGGTAAACTGCCAAGATTATTGAGATTATGTTGGGTAGTTCTCACGGGTACCTCACAATATTCACAATGGAGCTGAATAAATATTATGTGGCAATGACTCCTTAGTACAAAATTATTATGTAGTAGATAGCATATATTGTATTATTTGCATTTCTAGATATTTATCTAATAGGAATGAAAACATGATACACAAAAATATATTGAGAATGACCATAAAAGCATTATTTATAATAGCGAAAAAGAAAACAACTTTAGTCTCCCTCAAGTGTTAAGTAAATAAAAAAGTTGTTCTATCTCTATACCACAGAACAAAACTCTGCAATAAAGTAGTATGAAATATTAATACAACAGTGTAGAAATCTTTAAATAATCTCTAAAATAAAAAAACATTGTCATTGCTAAACTATTTTACAACATCTGGTACATAAGCATTCTATTTTAAATCTTTAGAAAAGAATGCTAGTGTTATAATCCTTTTCTTCTAACACAAGGTTTAATGACCATGTTAAACTCTCTGTGCTTTGAGATCTATGACCACATAGCTTTGAAATATCTCTCACTTCAATATGTCTAAAAATGTCCTTATGTTATTTTGGAGGAACTTCTATCCAAAAAAAGAATAGTTTAATATCTCTTAGCTCAAGAGGAACCCATGCCTGGATCCTGTAGCAAAAATAAATAAATAAATAAATAAATAAAACGCAAACCATATCTATCCCTGCTGCTGCTGCTGCTAAGTCACTTCAGTCGTGTCCGACTCTGTGTGACCCCATAGACGGCAGCCCACCAGGCTNAGCCTACCAGGCTCCTCCTTCCATGGGATTTTCCAGGCAAGAGTACTGGAGTGGGTTGCCATTGCCTTCTCCAATGCATGAAAGAGAAAAGTGAAAGTGAAGTCGCTCAGTCTGTCCGACTGTTAGCGACCCCATGGACTGCAGCCCACCAGGCTACTCCGTCCACTGGATTTTCCAGGCAAGAGTACTGGGGTGGGGTGCCATTGCCTCACCCGTATCTATCCCCGGAAGCTGCCATTTTCATCCGGGGTCTTGCGTCCGCACCCTACCATGGGTTTCATTGCATCACTGACGTGCAATGCATACCACTCGCGCACCGTGCAGCCACCCTGAGAAAGGAGGCTCATCAGCCCCCAGCTCTGCTCCTTCCTGAAGTGAATTCTCCTGTTTATCCACCCGATTTGTTACTTCCTCCACATAAGAAGGCATTCATGAGAACTCAGAGACTCCTGAATTCTTTAAAACAGTTTCTTGAAGACAAATAATCCAGTTTAAAAACGGGCACGATATTTGCACAGACAAATCACAAGATGTGTCTGGCCAAGAAAGGTGTAAAAAGATGCTCTACGTCACTAGTCATCAGAGAAATTCAAATTAAAGCCACAATGAAACCCTACTACACCTCTACTAGAGTGGCTCAAGGTATAATAACTGATGACACCAAGTGTTAATGACGATTCTGAGGAATTGGAATGGTCACAGGCTGCTGATATGAACACAAAATAGACACAATAGCCACTTTGAAAAATCTCATAAAGTTAAACAGACATCTCCCTGAGTAAAGTAGCAATTTGCATTTCTAGATATTTATCCAATAGGAATTAAAATGATGCACAAAAATGTATATGAGAATGTTCATAGGAGCATTCTTTATAACAGCAAAAAAGAGAAAACTTTCAATTATCCTTCAATAAAAAATTAATTAATTAAAAAAAGAAAACTTTAACCTCTCTCAAGTGGTAAGTAAATAAAAAATTTGTTCTATATCTATAACACAGAACAATACTCAGCAATAAAGAAGTAAGAGATATTAATACATGGAACAACATGGATGAATCTCAAAAACATGCTAAGAGAAAGAAGTCAGACACAAGTTAAGAACTAACTGAATGACTTCATTTAGGTGAAATTCAGAACCACAGAGACAGAGAGCAGATGGACAGCTATTTCCAGCTAGGGGATTTCAGGGGAGAATTTTCTGCAAAGGTACAAAGAATCTTTAGGGTATGGAAACATTCTGTAGATTGATTCTGGTATCAAACTGTACATTATGGTTTGTTGTATGTGAATAATAATGTAAAACTTTTATTTTAGACTGCTGTTTTGACTCATCCTATTTATCAGAAACTGATAAAACTCACTCCAAGTTATTGACCCTTGTTACTAAGAAAATCAACTGTGATAATCTCAGACACCCTCTTACTTCAGCACTGTTACCTTGACAAGCCCCATTTCTTTTCTTTTTCCTTCTGCTTTCAAAATGCAGTTGCTGCAAAAATCCATGTGTTATTTTTTTCTCTCTTTGATCTACAAGGACAGTGTTCTTGGAGAAGCAAGCTATTCCACAAAACTGTGNCTTCAGCACTGTTACCTTGACAAGCCCCATTTCTTTTCTTTTTCCTTCTGCTTTCAAAATGCAGTTGCTGCAAAAATCCATGTGTTATTTTTTTCTCTCTTTGATCTACAAGGACAGTGTTCTTGGAGAAGCAAGCTATTCCACAAAACTGTGTATCCTCTCACTCAGGAAAATGTAGTAACAATTCTTTACAAGACTCTTGTTTGGAAATGTTTGTATTGATAAATGTTATGATATTTAGAATCAAATATATGCAAATAGGGGCCTCCCTGGCAGCTCAGTGGTAAAGAATCCACAATGCAGGAGATGTGGGTTCGATTCCTGGTTGGGAAGACCCCTGGATAAGGAAATGGCAACCTATTTCAGGATTCTTGCCTGGGAAATCCCATGGACAAAGGAGCCTGGTGGCCTACAGTCCATGCAGTCATGAAGAGCTGGATACGACTTAGCAACTAAACAACAACAACATCTGCTTTTTCACCAAAATCATGGGTCAAAAAATCTAGGCTGCACAAGGAATGTGTTAGTGGTCACAGACCACTCGCCTGAGCAAGTTTGAGAAGTTGGTCACACAGAGCAGCATGTAAGAAAACTAAATGTTGCAGGGACTCAACAGGGTCAAGTGAGTAACTCACCTCCCTTTAAGAACATTATTGCAAACACAACAGGAAGCAAGCAAGTTGAAAAGGGGAAATTGAAGCGACAGAGAGAAAGAAAACGAGAGGATGCAGTGTAGGTCCTTGAACGTGAAATAAAGTCACTGGACGGTTTCCATCTTTTCAGTAAAATGGAAGGCAAAGTCTTTTGAAAAGGTGGGGAAGAAAATGAGACAGAATTTAAAGAGACAGAGCGGAGAACAGATGAACGAGAAGATGTTTGAACAGACACAAGTGTCAACATAAAATTAAACTGTCTTGGATGGGTTGTCCATATGTCCTGTGTCTCTCCTGGTAGCACCCATACAAAAAAAAAGCAGACAGCAGGCAATCTAGGTCTGAGAGTAAGGTTTAGTCCAGTCTTAGTGAAAAATCAAGGGAGGAATGAGAATTTCAGCTCCGGAAAAGAGCAGCATTAATGTAGTAAATGCTAAAGACCCAGTGAAGCTAGATGGTTTAATGACGCGGGTAAAGCAGAAGATGCTTGGAGGGCTTGAAAGAACAGAAAGGGAACAATCTCATCAATAACCCACATTTGATGGTATTTTACCAATGCTTTTTATAAACATGGTTTTATTTAGTTGCTACAGTAACTCTGTTGCTGTTGTTCACTTGCTCAGTCATGTCTGGCTCTTTGCAAAAGCGTGCACTGCAGCACACCAGGCTTCCTGGTTCTCCACTATCTCCCGGCGTTTGCTCAAACTCATGGTCATTGAGTCCATACACTATCTCCTCACTTTTAGATTAGGAAATTGATGCGGCTCTTCATTAGGCTCCTAAGGAGGCTTAAAGACTCTCACGGCACCTAGGTCACCAGGCTCACATGGTGAGGCTGGGATATGAAGCAGGTCTTCTAAACCAATCCTTCTCTTTCTTTGAACTCTACTGCCCTTTCTGTGTGTAGAGTCCAGTGTGGGAGAGAGAAGCAGCAGGCGTCCTGTGACAGAGACTGTCACGTTTCTTGCCACAGCCTCAGCACTGAGCAATATTCACCAGCACAGAGCAGAGATTCAGTGAACACAAGTGAACTGAGTAATTTACAAGAAAAACTGTCTGGAAAGCATCTTGAAAACCACAGAAATATAAATGAATTAACCACCTCAAGCCACTGTTCCCTTGTAAAACATAAACCATCCCACTCAGGTTTTTTACCTCCACACTCTTCATTCTTTTCATTGGTTGCCTTTTTTAAGTTGCACAGTTTGACACACACATCTTAAATTTTCTCTTTTTGCTTTTAAAATAATGAGTCTTCAGAACTATAACATATTAAAGCAATTTAGAATGGATTACTATAATAATGTATTTATCTTTTCCACTTGTTAGATGCTAAAGCACTATTTAAATACTATAAATTGTCAAGTCATTTTCATTTTGATGTGTGTTGCTTACTCCACGAATCTCAGATGATTGTAAATATGACTTGAATTGTATTATAGTTATAGACATTATATTCCAATAATATGTATATAATGCCCCCAGAAGGAAGGCTTTCTTTCTATACATGTCTTCAAGATTTTCATTAACTTCAAAGTTTCAAAATGTTGACCACACTTGTATTCATTTACAATCCAGTGGTCTTCAAACTGGGCTATGTGTTCCCACAGAAACTGTACAAAGCTCTGCAAGAACAGTCGGTTTGAAGACAACCCATTTGAAGAATCAGCTTCCCTGTGTATGCTCCTCAGTGGATCTGCCTAAGACCTATGATTGAATGTCAAGCAAAAGCTCCTTTCTCATCTCTTGTACAATCTTCTTTCTCCCAGTTTACAACAGAAATGAATACCTCTCACAAATCCTGCATTTCAGTATGGCCAAGGGAGACTTGTGGTATAAACAGAACTTGGGGACACTACACGAAGGGACAGTTTGAAACATGGTGTCCTCCAAGCCTTCTTTCATCAAGACATCAGATCTCAGTTGCATGAATTTATTTCAAGGATGAAAAGAAAATTTCCATGTCTCTCCAACAGTTCAGCATTAAATAGTCAGATAAAGAGAAAGATATGGAAGGTAAGCTGATGCTTAAGACTTGAACAATAAACCTTTTACTTTTAAACATTTTTCATATTAACACTTTTATTGCATGTGTGCTGACTTGCTTCTGTTGTGTCTGACTCTTTGCAATCCTATGGACTGTAGCCTGCCAGGCTCCTCTGTCCATGGGATTCTCCAGGCAAGAATACTGGAGTGGGTTGCCATGCCCTTCTCCAGGGGATCTTCCCAACCCAGGGACTGAACCTGTATCTTTTATTTTGGGGGGACTGGCAAGCAGATTCTTTACCACTAGCACCACCTGGGAGGCCTAACACTTTTATTAACCTTAGCCAGATATTTCCTGGATATGATAAATCCAGATTCATTTTTTTACTTGGGTACAAGTCGCCTTGTTCTGTCATTTTGTCAACCAGTTATTTGATCATTTATTTCTTATTATCATTTTAAAATTTATATTAAGTCAATAGAGTTATTTTGTGGTTAGGTGAAAATGCGAGAAGAAAACTTCAGAGGTTAGTTTAAGAATTACCTGGACTGTCTCACGGAGAAGGCGATGGCACCTCCCTCCAGTACTCTTGCCTGGAAAATCCCATGGACAGAGGAGCCTGTAGGCTGCGGTCCATGGGGTTGCGAAGAGTCGGACACGACTGAGCGACTTCCCTTTCACTTTTCACTTTCATGCATTGGAGAAGGAAACGGCAACCCACTCCAGTGTTCTTGCCTGGAGAATCCCAGGGACGGGGGAGCCTGGTGGGCTGCCGTCTATGGGGTCGCTAAGAGTCGGACACGACTGAAGTGACTTGGCAGCAGCAGGACTGTCTCAGGGTCAGACACCTAGTGTGATGCAGAGAGCGCCCCCTATTGGCCAGTTTCAGTATCTGTAGAATGTACTATTCACCGTAAGGACAGGTGGTGCAGCCCCAAAGAAAAAACTGACGTTAAATGTTGTGTGGATTGCAAAATACTATGAATTAAAGTATTTACATTCTCGAATAAATAGAAGAGACTAAGACGTGATCATTAAAACCACCGCTTTGTCCTTGGTTCCTCTTTCACCTGACTTTTTTTCCCTATTGGTACTATTAATTTTCCTTCCACTTCCATTTGTCAATCAACATGTGCCAATTGCACTCCTGCTATCTAGTTAGTGCACTTTCTCCTTCTCTAGCAACTTTAGAGCCTTATCTTCCTCTACAAACCTTCTTTTTATCTCCTGCAGGTAGGTGATGGCTAGCTTTGACACCCCAAGCATAAATCTTTCTTCCTGGGGCACTGCGACACGCTCAGCAGTGTGTAATTAGGGATACAGCTGCACCCAAGAGGCTCAGCTGGACTAGCCACAAGGTCTGAAACAAAGCTGTGTCTCTGAACACAATAAACAAAGACCTTGATGAAGATGCTTAGGTCAAGGCTAGTCTCTTCAATTGCATAGGAGGAGAAGGGGATGACAGAGGATAAGATGGTAGGATGCCATCACTGATTTGATGGACACGAGTTTGAGCAAGTTCTGGGAGTTGGTGATGGTCAGGGAAGCCTAGTGTGCTGTAGTTCATGTGGTCGCAGAGAGTTGGACAGGACTGAGCGGCTGAACTATTATTCACCGATGGCTCAGATGGCAAAGCATCTGCCTGCAGTGAGGGAGACCTGGGTTCAATCCCTGGATTGGGAAGATTCCCTGGAGGGGGAAATGGCAACCCATTCCAATATTCTTGCCTGGAGAATTCCATGGACAGAGGAGGCTGGTGAGATATACAGTCCATGCGGTCGCAAAGTGTCAGACATGACTGAGTGACTGATCCTTTCCTTATTACACCTCTATTTCACGAAAGTGGTGATATCCTAGTGGTGCGATTCTAAACAGCCATTTTGGTCTTTCATGGTTAAAAATGTAATTCCATACAATGGCATTGATAGCGTGCTGCAATTATATGGAAATGGACTTCTAGTTACAACCCATCTTTTGATTAGAGGACAGCAAAGCACCTGCCAGAAAACGTAGCACACTATAAATACTATTAGTTCCTGTTTTATGTCAGCTCAGAACTGTGCTGGCATAAAATCAGCTGATTGATGCTTGTCATTATCTGAAGCAAGAGCAGAGAGAGTCCCTCGGAGAGAATTGTGAGTTTAAAAGTCAACTAATAACTGAAGGCATCTGTTTCGGAAGAATAGTCTGGATCCTAACTTGGAAGTCTCTAAAATAAACAACTTCTGTGCCAAGTGGCTTCCACATATTCTTGTTGTTAGATGTGCAAGCTACTCTACTTTTTAAAAAAGGCAATCATTGTTGCACTGAATGAAGACAGTGGATATATTAAATAAACTATTTCCTCCCAACCCACTGGTCATGATTCCAATTTGATACAACAGGGTGGCCTGTTTCAATACGCGAATCATGTAAGCTGTGGAATGGAAAGGAAAAGCTATGAGGGAAAGACATCAACAGTTACTGTGAAAGGAGTGAGACCATGAATCACTGGAAGAAAATTAGGAGGCCAGACATCTCTGAGGCAAACCTGAAGAATACAAGTAATGGCAATATTTAAGAAATATAATAAGAAACCAGGAGAAAATAAACATGGTAATTCACTTGTGGGCTAAACTACTCTAACAATACTGACTAAACATAGGAAGCAAACCTGAAACATTATTGCAATGATGATGGAGTGTTTTTAGAGGGAAGGTAAGGTGTAATGGGTAAGTATTGGGCTCTGGAGTCTAACGCAGCCAAATTCAAGCCTCAACTTTGCCACTTAGCAGCCTTGGCTAAGTTCTGCAGCAGCATCTCTGAGATGTGGTTTCCCCATCAGAAGATCAGGGATGAAACTAGTACCTATGTCTTACAAAAACTAAATGATATAAGGTATATAAAAGGGCTTAATGTAAGTTAGCTAATAGTAGTATTTTTGTGTCATTATTTGCAGTATTAAGTATTACACTATGCTGAGTAGAAACAAGCAAACAAGTCATTGAACACGGCAAATACATCATTTAACAGATGACACTCGAACTAAAATATTAACAGTTATGGAATAGAAGAGAGACAACATATTTTAAGTAAGTTAAAAAAAGTATACAATATTATTAAAGCTGTTAATAACCTGGGCTGAGTCACTAAGCCAAGTGATGACATCTCCTTCCCCATGTATCTTTAAAAGTAGCCCACCTCTGGTGTTTCCGGCATAGTTTCTAAGTTCTCTCTGTCAGAAAGTGAGAGGATGGATCTACCAGTCTCTCAATGTTCCTTACAGGGTCTTTTCCTGTTTCTTTTTCTTTGTGTGCGTGTGTGCACGCATTTGTCTCCCTAAGGATATCCTGATGATCAGTGCATTTCTTCATAGGGATTTAGAAAGGTTTACATTGTAATATCTCAATAGAGGATTAGTTTTTTTATGTCTCAGAATTACTATCTTCCTTCAATAAATAAATTGCTGAATATTTCCCATGTGTGGATTACTGGTATTCTATTTACCAATACACTTTCCTGTGTGATTTATTCCTACTCTAAGACAAAGTAACTTAGAATAATTCCTCTCTCTAGTACACATTTCTCTCAAGTTATTTTAGATCAACTTTAGTTTTTGTTTTTTTCCCCAAGAAAGATTTGTATATTCTCCCAGTTCTTACATTCTACATGTTAGATGTTGAAACCCTAATGAGATTTCATATCCAACTTAAGTGTGATCCTGAGCATTGTTTACTTAGAACACGGTACTTTCCTTTCAAGGTAGTGCAGAGAGAAAATTTATGTATGAGCCTTGAACAGAATGCTGTCATACCTCTGACACTGGAAAGAATAAAGACAAGGGTTGTTTAGGAAAGATCCCTAGACGTATCAGTCGATGCTCTTGGAATTCTAAGAGCTAGCATCCCCACATTCACTCCAGCTCGCTTAGATTGTGGCCGAGGGCCTGGCACAGTCACCCACCTTTGGCCATCCAAATTTCTCCATATGCTCTGCATCTGTTTATATCATCCATTTCTCAACTGTGTAGGTAAGCCTCTTTAATCCAATTATTTCAAATATTCAGATTTTATTACAAAGCTTTGCCTTACTCTTTTTTATTTGAATCTCATCTTTCCTCTGAAATGTGAGCCTCATCTTTTCTCTCCTGTGATACTCCTACAATGAGTTGGAGTTATTCCTACACGTGAAGTTCCATCTTAAATTAATCCATTCCTTTGACATTCTTCTTCATTAACTTTCGCTGTGCTTTCTCAGTTTCTCTGCCTTGAGACTCTTCTAACCTGCCCAGTAGAAATGTCTTCAAAGAAGCACAGGCTAAAGGACTTGAGAATGATTCAAAACAAAGAAAAGTAATAAGGATTACAATTTAATCTTACGAGAAGTTTAATTTTCCCAGCATGAGAAAATGATACATCCATTAAATGTCACTGCATCACAAGAAGCTAAACTCATTTCTCTGTCTTCAGCTTGATAAAAAAATGTTAATAGATAGTAGCTGATTGATAGTTTTCAGCATGGGGAAAATACAGTAAGAATGGAATCCAAAATAATTCCCCAGCCCACGCTCTCACAATAACAAGGAGTAAAAACAGACAAGGTATTTTAGGGAGACAACTGCCCTTGAGAAAAGATTTTTCAAGTAGTTCCCTTTGCTTTCATCATACATCCAAGGTGTTTTTACATATGGACGTTAAAAAGCACCTGCAAGCAGGCTCCTAGCGCTTTTAGCCTTTTGGGGGGTCCTCACCATCCACTGGGAGCCTGGTAGGCTGCCGTCTATGGGGTCACACAGAGTTGGACACGACTGAAGCAACTTAGCAGCAGCAGAAGCAGCATCTCCTATATATCATTGTTCTAAGCACTAAACCATAGCAACAAGCAAGACAGGCTCCATCCCCATCCTTACGGAACTTGCCACGTATTAGGGAAACCAGGAATAAATGATAAGCAAATAACATTCATGTCAGTTGATTAGGAACGCTATAAAGAAAATGAAAGAAAGTGATGTTGGTGGTGAGAAGGCATTTCTGTGGGGGCTGAAATGATGAGAAGGACCACGTGTAGCAGAGGGAACACACAGCCTGGTGGGTCCAAAGGGTTGAACACAGGGTAGTCACTGAGTATGGAAAATGAGAACAGTTCAGTTCAGTTCAGTTCAGTTGCTCAGTCGTGTCCGACTCTTTGCGACCCCATGAATAGCAGCACGCCAGGCCTCCCTGTCCATCACCATCGCCCGGAGTTCACTCAGACTCACGTCCATCGAGTCCGTGATGCCATCCAGCCATCTCATCCTCGGTCGTCCCCCTCTTCTCCTGCCCGCAATCCCTCCTAGCATCAAAGTCTTTTCCAATGAGTCAGCTCTTCGCATGAGGTGGCCAAAGTACTGGAGTTTCAGCTTTAGCATCATTCCTTCCAAAGAAATCCCAGGGCTGATCTCCTTCAGAATGGACTGGTTGGATCTCCTTACAGACCAAGGGACTCTCAAGAGTCTTCTCCAACACCACAGTTCAAAAGCATCAATTCTTCAGCGCTCAGCCTTCTTCACAGTCCAACTCTCACATCCATACGTGACCACAGGAAAAACCATAGCCTTGACTAGACGGACCTTAGTCAGCAATGTAATGTCTCTGCTTTTGAATATGCTATCCAGGTTGGTCATAACTTTTCTTCCAAGGAGTAAGCATCTTCTAATTCCATGGCTGCAGTCACCATCTGCAGTGATTTTGGAGCCCAAAAAAATTAAGTCTGACACTGTTTCCACTGTTTCCCCATCTATTTCCCATGAAGTGATGGGACC
>SJYX01021091.1:69431-96417 GCA_006410675.1 Oreotragus oreotragus
TTGGTCATAACTTTTCTTCCAAGGAGTAAGCGTCTTTTAATTTCATGGCTGCAGTCACCATCTGCAGTGATTTTGGAGCCCAAAAAAATTAAGTCTGACACTGTTTCCACTGTTTCCCCATCTATTTCCCATGAAGTGATGGGACCAGATGCCCTGATCTTCATTTTCTGAATGTTGAGCTTTAAGCCAACTGTTTCACTCTCCTCTTTTACTTTCATCAAGAGGCTTTTTAGTTCCTCTTCACTTTCTGCCATAAGGGTGGTGTCATCTGCATATCAGAGGTTATTGATATTTCTCCCGGCAATCTTGATTCCAGCTTGTGTTTCTTCCAGCCCAGCGTTTCTCATGATGTACTCTGCATAGAAGTTAAATAAGCAGAGTGACAATATACAGCCTTGACATACTCCTTTTCCTATTTGGAACCAGCCTGTTGTTCCATGTCCAGTTCTAACTGTTGCTTCCTGGCCTGCATACAGATTTCTCAAGAGGCAGGTTAGGTGGTCTGGTATTCCCATCTCTTTCAGAATTTTCCACAGTTTATTGTGATACACACAGTCAAAGGCTTTGGCATAGTCAATAAAGCAGAAGTAGATGTTTTTTCTGGAACTCTCTTGCTTTTTTTGATGATCCAGCGGATGTTGGCAATTGGATCTCTGGTTCCTCTGTCTGTTCTAAAACCAGCTGGAACAAGTGGCAGCAAATAAAGTGTGAGAGGGAGGCAAAGCCCCTCTGTCATAGAAAGGACTTTGAATTTTATTCTCACTGCAATAGGAATGTTTTCACAGAGTTTTCAACAGGGGGAGTGATCTAGTAGTAAATGAGCTTATTTAAACTTTAAAACAATTAGTCTCCTTGTTAGTGTGTAGGGGTGGATTATAAGCAATCAAAAGAAACAACCAGTAAGACCAATTAGATAGCTCCCACTCCAGTACATGGAAGAAAGATGTAGCAGTGAAATTGAGCAGCGAACAGACTTAGCTCAACAGTGGATATAAGGTCAACAAGACTTGCTGATGGATTGCGTGGCTGAGAAAGAAACCAAGGAACAAGGATATCTGAGGATGTTGCCATGAGCAACTGAGCGGATGGTGGTGCCATCAAGAAAAAGAAAAATGAGAGCACATCATTGAGTTGGTATGGTGAGAGGAATCAAGGTTTCTCTTGAGTTCAAGTTCCTGTTGAAAGTAAAACACTGACTGCAGTGAGAGACCAAGGAGAACTGCTAGCTGTGATTTCTAGAGCAAACAGAAGGATGGTTTATAAAGCTTGGGCTGAGGGGCCATCGCTAGTTTTACCAAGGGTCTGTTCTCCTGTCCTACGGGACGCGAGGGGGAGAGGATGTGTACTGAGTCATTGCTTTTCAGACTTGATAACATCAGTCTTATCAAGACCTGGTTGCTGGCTCATGGCTACTAATTTGTCCTTAAAGTACAAAGAAGCAGAGATGGGGTAACTGAGATTTGAGAAGACTGGAGATAATTTGAAAAAATATTTATTGTGGTGTTTGGGAGAATGAATAGAAAAAAGGAGGAGGTTTGTCAGGCAGCACTGAGTCCATGAATAAGTAGTCATATTATCCACTCCGATGTGTGATTCTTCTTTATCAGCACTGCACTGGTCAGAAATAGGCATGAACTAAGTATTAAAGTGTGCTCCTCTAGAGTTCAATCTCTTATCTAATGAGTGATAATGAAAATACAGAGAAGGAAGGAAGTTAATGGTATCAGCTAGAGTCCTATTAGAAAAATAGACCTTTGAATCTAAGATAGTGAAAGTGAAGTCGCTCAGTCATGTCCGACTCTTTGCGACCCCGTGGACTGTAGACCACCAGGCTCCTCTGTCCATGGGATTCTCCAGGCAATACTGGAATGGGTAGCCATTCCCTTTTCCAGGGGATCTTCCCGACCCAGGGATCGAACCCAGGTCTCCCGCATTGCAGGCAGACGCTTTAACCTCTGAGCCATCAGGGAAGCCCAAGGATGCTAGTAAAAGACACGTGGGCAATGAGTAAAGAGATCAGTGAACTGGAGGGAATCATGAAGTGAAAAGAATGCCAAAGAATGGACCTAGTGTGAGTAGTGGAGCAAACAAACTAGAATAAGAGAAGATTTCAGACAGAAGGTAGAATGCCAGAGCTATTTATTTTGGAGATGGTGACACAAAGTCCATGGGTAGACATAGGGTGTGTTTCTAATATGATAGAAGGTCAAGGAAGAGGAGATACACAGGTGAAAGATTTGAAGTCCATGGTGTTAAATGGGTCATCACTCATGTGGATACTGGAATCACCCATTGAGGCCTTCCTGGAGAAGGAGATGGAGACTATGACGCAATTACCCAAGTCTTCTATGGATGAGCAGGATTGGGGAGGGGAAAACAGCAAGAAAGGGGGGCATCAGTGAATGGCACGTTCACAAGAGAGGGCGTTAGGTTATAGTTGGATGTAACCAAGCAAACAGAGCCACTGATCTGCTGCCTTACCCCCACAAGGAACCACAGATGCGAAATAATACTCGGCTACCCTTGGAGAGAAGTGGTGTCCTCAGGAGAAAACCAGGCAGAATGGAGGGGAGCCTTTCAGAACAGGCTGTGGAAATACGAGAGTGAAGGAGCAGCTCTTGGGGAGCGGGGTGAGGGGGGTACAACAGAAGGACTCAAGAAAGGGAAGGAGCAGGAGGCCCCTGTCTAGGACAAGGACGTCAGAACACCACAGTCATCGCGACTAGAGGGGCTGGACTTGGAGGGGAGCAGTCATTCCATGGGCTTAACACAGAGAAGACAGAACAGGTAGATTCAGTCTCAAGGATCTTTTTCCCTTGAAAGGGCACTAGGCAAATGGCTGGAGATCACTGGGGTTTGTGTTACATTGGTCCAAAGCTTCGCAGCTCCTGCCTTCAGGAGCTATAGTGAGACTTTGCAGAATGATATATTTTCTTTATTTTCAGTTCTTTATTCATTAAGAAAAAAAATCATCTTAGTTAGGACCCCATGATTTCTCCCTTCTACGTATTTGCTTACAGTACAAAGTCTACAGGGGCTGAACTTGAGAAATGAACCACAAACAACGAGAACAATGTTACTAAAACTTGCAAAATTCCCCATAAGCGAAGGAAGAAAGTAGCTAACATTTACGGAGCCCTTATCGTGTATCTGACACTGTACTTCATGCGTTACCGAAACTCATGAGAATCCTATGCTCCTGACCTTAGTATTTACATGTCATGGATGCTGTAAGGATCAGGGAGGTTAAGTAACCTGCCCAAGAGCTTACAGCCAGTAGATGGTGAAGCCAAGATCTGATCCTGCACAGTCTTATTCTACAGCACTACGCCATACAACCTCTGAACCACGCTAGACACACAATCTAACCTCTAAATATTCCTTGGAGTATTTAAATGCAAGTACTTCAATAATGTTGAAAAAGGGGGGGTTTCAAGACCTCCTACTCCAAAATATGGCACATTGACATATTTAATGTTTTATGCCAAAGGACTCTGAGAAAGCAGTAGACAAAAGAAGGGCACTAATCCACCCCCCGCCCCAAGCTCCTTGCCCTTCTCCCTTTTAACAGGACATAAAACCCTCATACTGTGAGATGTCCTCCCTGTACCTAAAGGAAAGACACAGCCTCAAGATAAAGGGACTCTGAGAAGAACCCAACAAACAGGCCTTGCTCAGTTTCCCCAGTTTCCCCCGCTTACCTCACACCCTGTGGCTGATCATGCTGCTACATGACTGTGTGCGTGGGTATGTTCAGTTGCTCAGTCATGTCCAGCTCTTTGTGCCTCCACAGACTGTAGCCCACCAGGCTCCTCTGCCCATGGGATTTTCCAGGCAAGAATACTGGAGTGGGTGGCCATTTCCTACTCCAGGGGATCTTCCCAACCCAGGGACCGAACTCATGTCTCTCGCGTCTCCTGCTTTGGCAGACGGATTCTTTACCATTAGCACCACGTGAGAACCCCACAAGACTGCTGACTCTTCATCAATCCAAGAGCAAATATCTCAGGTCTGTTTCTTTCATTTCCTTGTAAGGATTCTGTGCCAGGTAGAACTTATATTAAATAAATGTGATGCTTTTCTCTTGTTAATTTGAATTTGGAAATTCAAGGCAGGAAAAGACTCTTCTTGCCTTTGCTTAGCCGGTCCTTACAGAACAAAGGAGAAAAGTCCAATATGATTCTGAACTGGCATGCGTGGTGTTTAAAATGCTACCTGACCAGGAAGGAATATGCAGTATTTCTTCCGTGTGTTGACATTTTCAGAGTAAGTTTACTAGGAGGCATCTGCTGATAAAACTAGTCATCTACTTCAAACTCTGAGGCTTTTTAAAGTGGCATTATTGGTTAAAAATAACTTCTGGCAGAACTAAATGATGGAAAACGAAAATGTTCAGTGTAAAACGTTCAGTGTAAAAACCATTTCCAGGCTGCTGAACAATCATTCGAGTTTGGACAAGCTTCACTTGTAAACAAAGCAAGCTTGGATGCGCTGGGACGTGACCCCTCTCTTCAAAGACCCACTCTCTCTTCCAGAAGGACAGGAAAGGGTAGAGAGGTGCCATTCACAGCTCCAGATAAGCTGTCTCCCTTCCCAGAGACAGTTGATGCTTCCCTAAATAAGCCAACACACACTTGGGATCATTTGGCACCCTGTGGCGACTCCCCTGCCATTTCTGGGGCAGCATGTTTGGCAAGGGGATTGAAAAGTGCTCCCTAAGGCTTCCCAGACCTGGGCATGGAGGGCAGCGGTCTAGGTGGGCGCAGTCTTGGCTGGGGCAGGGGGAGCTGTTCTACCCACTTGACAGGCAGACAAAATTGGCCTTCTGCTTGGGCAGCAGGCATCAGCGCAGGACAGCCAAAGGGCAGGCTGCCACCCAACAGATGAATGCTCTCAGCTGGACCTTACGACCCCCATACAGCAGGTCACTCAGCTGACGCTCATAAGATAAACTAGCAATTGTGATGGTGTGATTTATGATAAGAAATATGTATTTAGTCTCCATTCTTGATTCTCAGCACAGAGCTCTTGAATCCTTTGCAACTTTCTAAGTGATAAGAAGTACAGTGTTATGTAGCAATCCGGATGGGAGGGGAGTTTGAGGCAGAATGGATATATGTGTGTGTATGGCTGAGTTTGTTTGCTGTTCACCTGAAACTATCACGACATTGTTAATTGGCTTTATTCTAATTATAAAATAAAGGTTAAAAAAAAAAAAAAACGAACTAAAGGGGCATCTTTTGTTTCCAGCTCCTGAAATAGCTCCAGAGCAATAAAGGTGAAATGAGGGATTTAGCCCCGTTCAACCACATCTGAGTTTATGTTAATGAGGTGACTTCTGAAAAGCCCTAAGGATGGGGGCTGGCTGCCAGGTTGCCAGGGGAGCCAATCACATGATTAGAGAACTGGAAATTTCAGTCCCAATCGTGACCTCTGGGGAGGGGAGGGAGGCTGGACGATTGAGTTCCATCACCAACTGGCAATGATTTAATCAATCATGCCAGTGTAACAAAGCCTCCATAGAAAGTTCTAGAGAAAGGGGTTTGGAGAGCTTCAGGACTGCTGAACATATGGAGGTGCCCGGAAGGTGGTGCACACAGAGAAGGCAGAGATGCTCCAAAGCCGCTCCCCGACCCCGATCTATGTATCTCTTCCATCCAGGTGTTCATTTCTATCTTTTACCATATCTTTTTATAGTAAACTGGTAAATGTTCTGTGACCTTTTCTAGCACATTATCAAACCCAATAAAGGGGCTGTAGGAACCCTGATTTATAGCTGGTTGGTAAGAAGTGTAGGTGACCACTTGGAACTTGCAATTAGCATCTGAAGTCAGGGCCTTGTTGTGGGACAGAGATTGTAATGGAATTGAATCCCCCCAAACCAAATTCCTTTGCTGAGTTCATGATTAACTTTTCATAAAGTTTTCCAAAACTTCACTCCCTTTCTTGCCCTGCCCCTCAGGATTGTGGAGTATTGCAGAAAAAAAAGGGATGGAAACAACAGGACCGTGTGGGGACCTCCCACTTACAAAAGCTCCTCTGTGCCCCCCATTTCTTGTTTGTAGAAAAAAGCTTTAGAGTCCTAGGCCTTCCGTGAGTTCCAATGAGTAGACTCAACAGTTACTAATTAGGGAAGTGAGGGAATGCAGAAACAAAGGAAAAGCAGTTCAGCAAGAAAAGTAATGATAGATGAAATATATATATTATGTGTATATATATGTATACACTCAGTGATAAAATAGAGTCCTAGTTCTTTCTCAAGCAATATACATAATGCATTTTTTAATTCTTTTGCAGATAAGAAATTTGGGTAGGAGGTGGTGACTACATGCTGACCACAAGCACTTAGACCTCAGGCTGGTTGAAACGAGAAGCTTAATGACTAAGATCCCAGAAACACCACCCTGTTACTGCACCACCATTCAATCAGAAGAAAATCTACAAGCTGCAACCCTCACCCCAAAAGTTGCCTTTAAAAATCCTCCCCTGATAGCCAGTGAGTTGCCCGTCCTCCTTGCCTGGCACCCTACAAATAAATGCTCTACCCTCTTTCACTACAGCCAGGTGTCAGTAGATTGTCTTTGCTGTGTCGCAGGCATGCAGACTGCAGTTTGGCTTGGAAATATTAGTTTGTGGATCTGATGCCAACACAAGGTAGATATTATAAGAACTGAGTTGAATTGTAGGACACCCAGCTGAACATATTTCAGCTTTGAAGGGAAATTTAAAAATTCACATATTTTAAATATGTGTCACAGAATTGCTTGATGTATGGAAAACCTTTCCAGACATCAGGTGTCAGAAGTGTGGTAGCAGTATCTGAGTAAAGGAAAATACACATCTGTTTTTCTAAGATGTGCATCAACTTTTAAAGTCAATGATAATTTTTTTTGGCTTTAATTTTGCATTAGAAATTCATTAACTTGATATTCAATGTATTCTTCTTAGGAGGGGGGCATCTACTGTGTTTCAGAAACTACAGATATGTTCTGTAAAACCACCTTGGGATATAGACCTAAAGATCATCTCAATTTTACAGATGGGTAAATGGAGGTTCAGATCAGTAGAATAAACTATCCTAGACTATTGAGCACTGAACAGGGGTACAAATGTAGGTCTGGGCAGATACAGAAGTCCATTTTCTTTTCACTGTCCTGGCATCATAGGCAGCTGTGTTAAATGGGAGTTTTCTTCTGTATCAAGACCTGCTCCTTTCGGGGAAACACTTCTTTTCCTGCCAAGCACTGGTTTTACCTCTGGCTGATGGGGACAGACCTAGGGAGGGAGAATTCAAAGAGGACAGGAGGCATTAAGCCTCAGATCCCACGGGTGAGTTCCTGAGGCACAGCTTTCTCTTAATGCGAAGCAACTGATTTCAGCACCGCTTGTGCCATGACAGAAAAGTTTCACTCAGCTTCCACTGACATTTCTAGTCCTCACCCAGAGCTGTCACATTACAAACAGGCTGGTTGTAATTATTACAATATTAACCCATTCTTTTTTCTTAAAAAAAATAAAATAAAAGGCGGAAAAAGGAAAACAATACTTGCTGTACATCGCTATTGGGTACCAATTTATGTTGCTTAACCCAGAAGCACTGAACCTAAAGGGAGGAGTTTAATAGTGTAAAAGCTGCCATAGTGGTCATAAAATCCCATCTCTCTCAGATGTCTAGTTAGCAAGTGAAGAATAAAGACAGCAGGGCTTCCCAGGTGGCGCTAGTGGTGAAGAACCCGCCTGCCGATGCTGCAGACATAAACGAGGCGGGTTCGGTCCCTGGGTTGGGAAGATGCCCTGGAGGAGGGAATAGCAACCCACTCCAGGATTCTTCCCTGGAGAATCCCCATGGATGGAGGAGCCTGGCGGGTTACCGTCCATGGGGTCACAAGGAGTTGCACATGACAAGTGACTTAGCTTGTTCACTTGCTTGGCAGTGAAAAGGCAAATCAATCAAGGTTGCAAATATCCAGGATACTCAGACGCGCAAATTCAAGCAAAATTGAACATTCCTTCACCTCTTCCTCCTTCCTAGTGGAAATCCTGATTCTATTCTTCAGATCTGATGGGCTTCAGTTTCCGAGAAAAGAGGGCTGAACATAATAGGAAATTCCATGTTTTGACTGAGCTATAAACATGTGTGTAATGTGCGTATTTTTTATAACAGCCAGCCCTTTAAAACAAAAGGCTCCATCCATGCATAACAGGCTTCCCTTCAGAGCTCACCCCTGCTTTTATTTATGTACCTCCTTACTATTTTCTCATCTGCTTGTTCTTATTTGTAGAGCCAGACATTAATGGTGTACAGGCAGATTTTCATGGAAGATTGCCTCTTCTGATGTTTTACCCTCCCTTCCCCCTTCCATCCCTCATTATTTTTCATTCTAGAGGTCTCTTGGAATCAGAACAGCTCTCTCTCTCTCCCTATTATTTGCAAGTACCTCAGTACAGTCTTTAGTTCCTAGATATCCATTCTTTTCAAAGACAGACTTGGTTAACTCTGGCATTTTCTCATTTACATGTGAACCAACCCCAATTCACAAGCACTGTAATTTACATGTGGGGTGTATAAAAGCTTCACCACCGTGGAGTTCTGCGGCCCTCAATTCACACAGCAGACACTCGCTGTCTTGCTAAGGAGTCTTGTTTGTCTGCGAGCAAGTTCACTGCAAACTGCTGCAGGGCTGTGGCTGGCTGCTTAGAGTTTTCTGGCTTTCTCCCAATTTAGACACTCTCTCCAGTGTTACTTTTTCTGACTTAGTGCTTATTTGCAGAAATTCCAGGAGAAAATTCTTCCCCTTTCTATGACAGCGAGACGACTGCCTGGCCCAGAAATAGTGCTGCTGACCTAAAAAAATGTCATAAACGTCACATTGGAGCAGGCAGCCCCATTCCACCACCTTGCTGGGCTCTGCTTCCATGTATTAAAGAATCTAGCTGGCCTTTGTCTCCAGTCCTGGGAGGCAGTCTTTAAACCTTTGGAATTTCCCAAGTAAATGGGAGTGTGTTTGATATGCATGGTGGGTCCCTGGACCACACCTGAGAGTTTACGCTGAGGACGTGGTTCAAGTATGGAGCCTGGCCACACCAGAAAGAACAATCATGTCCAGGCTTTGAGCCCCTGATATCAGCACAAACTCCATGGAGGGGAGAGGGTTTGGAGACTGGGTTCAGCCAGTGGTTGGTGATTCAGTCCGTCATGCCTGCATCAAGAAGCATCAATAACAACTAGGTGAGCTGCCAGGGTTGGTAGTGCTCCGAGTATTCTTACAATTTGATATGGGGAAGGATGATGGAAGGGATGGAGGGATGATGGAGGGATGATGATGAATATGCACATCTGAGTATCCTGGACATTTGCAACATCCCCAGAGATGATGGAAGCTTCTCATCCGAAACCCACTTGGACTTCTCCTTACGTGTCTCTTCTTTTGGCTGGTTCTAATGTGTATGCTTTTGCTATAAAAAAAATTTAATCATTAGGTAGAGCACTTTCTTGAGTTCTGTGAGTCATTCCAGCAAATTAACAGGCCTGAGGGAGTTCATAGGGACTCCCGCATCTAGACCCAGTCTGAAGTGAAGGTGGCTGTGGGACCCACTTAACTGGGCCAGGCTGGTGTCTGAAGTGAGAGTGGTCCTGTGGATGGAACGTTGTGCCCTTAACCTTGAGTCTGGCTAATTCTGGGTAGCTCTCTCAGTGGTCTATTTGGTTCAAAACTTAGGAACCATTTTGTTAAGGTTCATGAAAGGCTTCAGCTTGGGTGATAAATACAAAACGGTCTGATACAATAGTTCAAAAAAAAACCCCAGGTTTTTGCTTTGGTACAAATCCTGCCTCTGTTACTTATACCTTGAGTGACCTTGGGCGAGTTCTCTAAACCCTCTCTGCCTCAGGTACTTCATTTTATAAAAAGAGTGTAATACTAACAACCTCTACTGTACTGGATTGTAGTGAGGATAAATGCGTTATGCATGCAAAATGCATCATGTTACTTATCACACTCAAACCAATGCACTGTTTTTTCTATTAAAAATAACAAAGGAGCAAAAATATACCAATAGTTTTTTAGACATTTAACCAAAGGCTGTTTCCACTGCCATTTTGAGAGCACAAGAGGAATAAGGATGGATACCTCTGTAATCCATCCAGGTGTGACCAGGAACCCTAGCTACGTCCACTGTGGGCTGTACAAGGCGGGAACCCTCAGGGGCAGGTGGCACTGACAGTCTTGGGTCACGGCTGACCTGAGCTATGCCCTTGGTCACTAGGTCACTTCAGCCTGAGGTCACTGCATCCAGTTCCCTGAGCAATCAAGTCCATGCATATGAGAGACCGCATGGCAGCATTTCAGTTCCAAGAACCAGCAGTCAGCACTAAGGGATTCTGGTGGTGGTTGAGGCAGAATAGAGAGAGAGGTAGGCTATCTCCTTGGTTATGTGTCTTCCCTATTTGACAGCTTAGTATCTAGATCAGTAGTTCTCAGAACAGAGTCCCCCAGCTAATAGCATGAGACCTCCCGTATCAGAAGAGACCAACGACCTCTTTAAACAAGGCTTTCAAAAGAGTCTGTTGCTCAAGTTTGAGAACCACTGCTCTTTATTTTTGTCAGAATATATGAGGTTGCCCTCAGATCAGAAAGTCTTGGCCTGGCTTAGTGGCACTGCGACCCTCATCACCATCTTGCTGAAATCTCCCCTCTAACCTCTAGGGGATACAGTTCTGTCCCTCACACCATGAGCATAATTCCCTGTGACCTCCCCTTCATTTAACTTCTCTAGCAACACTGCATTTCCTGATGCTATTTTCTCCGTGGCCCGTATCACACCATCATCCATCATTCATCACTGTGCAGTCCTAGAGGCTTGCACAAAGCAGGAACCCTGGAGAAGAAGCCAAGCCCACGCTGAGAAAACAAAGGGACCTGGGTGGGGGAGGGGGAAACACACTGAGAAAGGGACGCCCCCTCCTTCTAGTCTTCATATATTTTATTAATGAAATATAAGAATATTGTCTTATTTGATTTCTCCTTTGCCCTGATTAGTAAAAATAAAATTCCACCTCTAATCATTTTACCCAAAGGCAAATATTGTGAGTTACATTAGTTTAGTCATCAAATTGGGAATATATTGGAGAAGATAATGCCATTGGGGACTTCTATTCTTGAATGGAGAGCCATTCAAAGATGCTGCCTAAATAAAAAGAGGGGAGTATACAAAAATACACAATATGGGTGTTAGAGAAAGAAGCAAAAAGTCATTAGGAGTATAAAGAAAGGGAAGCTGATAGAAAAACAATAGGTCTCCCTGTGTGGGGTGCTTTAGTGATCTTCACTTCCAGCGTACAGTGCACGAGGCCTACTGGCTGGAGAAACTGGATTGCCAGCGGAGAAACTGGATGATGAAAAATACGCTGGCTCGAGCATCAGGAGACCTTGATTCTGATCTGGAAAAATGGGAGCAGTTGTTATCCAGGGGCAACTGGAGGCAGCTGTATGAATTTTAAAATCATCAAGACATAGCCTGAGCTTAGGTTTTCTTAGGATAATAGCCTTGTCGGGGACTTCCCAGCTGGTTCAGTGGTAAAGAATACCCCTGCTATATAGGAGACATGGGTTCCGTCCCTGGATTGGGAAGATCCCCTGGAGAAGGAAATGGCAACCTGCTCCAATATTCTTGCCCAGGAAGTCCCATAGACAGAGAAGCCTAGCTGGCTATACAGTCCATGGGGTTGCCAAAGAGTCGGACACGACTTAGTGACTAAAACAAGAGCCTTACACACCTCATAAGATTATTGTGAAGATCAAAAGTAGACGTGGATATGAACGTGCCCGGCAACTTCCTATTATGAAGCAACAACATGAACCCCAGGAGCACAGAGATTTTTGACTGATTCATTTGTTGTATCCTCAGCATCTAGAACTGTGTTGGCACATAACAGATTATAGATACTTATGGAATGAACTGAAGTACTCTTGTTATTAATGAAGGGTATTGGTATTAGTGTGAATTTTCCATTCACACTGTGAGGGCAGAGCACACAGGGGACAAAGAGCCATGGTAATCTTATTTTTAGAAAGGAGACACTGGTACTTGGAAATAAACCTATCTATAAATAGATGTGAGAACACCAGGAATTCCTAGACCACACGCATTCGCTTAGCAAGACTGAAAACTTTATTCTAGAATAACTGCTAGGTAACTGGTAACCGTGGGATGATTATTACCGACTTAAGGTCTATGCTGTTTTTAATGGAGAAGGCAATGGCACCCCACTCCACTGCTCTTGCCTGGAAAGTCCCATGGATGGAGGAGCCTGGTGGGCTACAGTCCATGGGGTCGCTAAGAGTCGGACACAACTGAGCGACTTCACGTTCACTTTTCACTTTCATGCGTTGAAGGAAATGGCAACCCACTCCAGTATTCTTGCCTGGAGAATCCCAGAGACACAGGAGCCTGGTGGGCTGCCATCCATGGGGTCGCACAGAGTCGGACATGACTGAAGCGACTTAGCAGCAGCAGCAGCAGCTGTTTTTAATGGATTAGTGTCCTTTGTTTAATCTGTACAAAGAATGACCCCTGGGGCATTATCAGCTGCTGCAGCTAGTATTAGCAATAAGATAATTCTCTAAATGAGATTTGAGATTGGATATTCTCTCCTGTACAAAGCAATCTTCACAGGAAAAATATCGCTGTCAGACTCAGCTCTTGCTGTAACCCTGGACATCCCGCTGGTGACGGCTGACATTTAGACCAAGATGGCTTCCATCGCCCTTGGGTCCAAAAGGAAAAGAGGCAGAGATATACGCACACCTCTGAGATATAACTTATTGGAAACTTTCTAAAAGAGAAGAAAAGCCTTTACTGCTCTGGCTCAGGACAAGTGGAAATGGGGGAAAGATGTTTTAAAAGGAAGGGAAAACCCCACTTGCCTCAGACCCCCCCTCTCTCCTTAGAAGCCTGCCTTCCTCCCTTCCTCTCTCTCCTCCTTCATTCTGCCTCCTTCTCTTCCTTCCTTCTTCCTTCCCTCCATCTCTCCCTTCCTCTCTCTCTCCTTCCCTCCCTCCTTTCCACCCTTCCTTCTTTCCTCCCACCTTCCTGCCTACCTTCCTTCATTTCACATTTATGAAGCTGTCCTGAAGGTAGCACAGTGTGGTCCAGGCATAGGATGAAAAGAAGCTGGGACGTATAAAGCCACAAAGGGATGTGGGGTCCAGTGAGGGAGAACAATATGAGTCAGCCTCAGAGTGTACCCTTATCCCGGGGCAACTGGAAGCAGTTGTATGAATTTTAAGAGAAGTGATAGCTTTGACTTTTAGAAGAAGCATCTGGGCTGCAGTGAAAAACACAGATGGAAGAGTAAAGAGAGGAAAAGGGGCCAGTTAACAATGAAGTGAGAGATCTGAGATCCTGAACTGAAAAGAGGATAAAGAGATCCAGCAATTGCAAAACAGGTGGGTTGACAAAACAGTATGACCAGTCCTGTGTAGAACAAAAGAGAGAGAGGGAGTATTCTGCTTGAGCACAGAAATACAGACACAGTAGAAAAAGAAGCAGAATGGAGGTAGGGGAGAATGATACCATGAGTAGTAGAACATATTTCCAATCACGGTTCTGCATTTTCTAGTAACGTTATCACATTTAGACAGTTAGACGTTGAACAAATAAACAGTTGAAAAGGAAAGTGAGTGATGTATCTTCCTTAGTTCACTGAAAGTTTCTCAGTAGGAAAGTTCTAGAATGAAGAAAACTAGAGATGAAGTGTGATCCTGCACAGTCAACACTTAGGATTTTGAGAAACAACAAAGGCACATCTACTGTGCATTCTAAAGAGATTTTACAACAGTGCCTGGGTGACCAGGGGCTGTTCAGTGTGGAACCAGTCAAAGCTGAAGATCCAAGTACTTTGGAAACTCAGCCAAGAGAACTATGATTATTTATTTATAGCCTTGCCTTTTCCAAAAAAGAATTACAGTAGTTAAAAGAGGCACCATGTCTACAAAGACCTGTTTTACTAGTGGTTTTATTCCTTGCAATTTATATTCACTGCCTTCTGCCTTAACTAAAGAAACCTTATATATTCAGCTATATGGTGTAAATTCCTAGACCAAGATTTCAGGCTTACCTAAAAATATCTATGTCCATGGTGTTAGCATGTATTAGCAGTTCATTATTTATTCAGTATTCACCAACTGCAAATCTCAGTTCTGAATCAGCAACTCTCTTCACTGAAGGAAGAGGTTGAGTCTGGGACAGAGAAAGCCCAGAGAAATAGGGTTTAGCAGCAATGCCCCAGTCTTTTATTGATTCAGTTCCTTCCTTTCCCCACTTCTGAGCGAGTACACTTGAGCATGCCTTTCCCACGGCCTACCTTCTCATGTTTTCCTCTGTCAAAGTAAAATGAGCAAACTGGGGACCCGGGTCTAGGGTTTCTCGCTGAATTGGTAATGATGAAGATCAGCTATGGAGCCATCTTAACCCTAAACACAAATGCTGAACTGTGTGTCTGTGACCTTCATCCGGTTCACAACTCCGTTCCACACTCCTGGCCTTTCTACCTTTTCCTGCTTCTACTCCCTTCTTTCCTTCCTAGTTGCTTCTTTTTAACTCCAACTCCATTTGCACCTCCATATCAGCCTTCTATCAGCTTTGTTTCTTCTTGAGCCCCTGGGAAACTTACTGGTCATGTTTCGTTTGATGTTCCTTTTCCCTATGCCTCAAAGTTTTAGGCCCACTTTAGGCACTTATGAAATCTGCACACAGGGAGCTCAGCTTGGTGCTCTGTGATGACCTAGAGAGGTGGGAAGGGGAGGTGGGGTGGAAGGGGGATTCAAGAGGGAGGGGATATATGTATGCATATAGCTGATCGACTTCAGTGTACAGCAGAAGCTAACACAACACGGTAAAGCAACTATATTCTAATAAAAATCAAACAAATAAATATGTAAGAGTCAGTAAATAAATATGTATGAGTCAGATAAAAAGCAAAAAGCTGCACAGTACTTATTAATCACCAATCCCCATAGCTGTTTATCCAGTGACAAATGGGCAGGAGAAGACTAATACCAGGTTTTTTAAAGCAAAACATTCATCAAATATGTTGTCCAATTTAATATGTACAATCACCCCATTGGGCAGAATCTACCACCTCCATTTCACAGATAAAGAACATGAGACTTTGCCGATGTAATAATGTGTCCCTGTTTACACAGCTAACCTCTAACCCCTGCCCCCTCATCCTTTGCCCAAAACCATGCTCTTTTTTCACTGAGATATTCAGTGAACAAAACAAAGAGCATAAATTCAGATTAATGACAGATCTTTTGAGAGCATTAAGTGTTATGAAGTAACCATACCCCATTTCCCTGAAAAAGTTGCTTTCTCTCTCTCCTTAAATTTTCAACACCATTTTCTCTGCCTTCTTCACTCTCAGCTGATGAACTTTGCTTCACATTTTAATGAAAGCATTCTTGTAAGATCTGCACACTTAAGTTATTTGGTCCTGGATATGCGGTCTTCCCTGGGCTTCCCTTGTGGCTCAGCTGGTAAAGAATCTACCTGCAATGCAGGAGACCTGGGTTCGATCCTTGGGTTGGGGAGATGCCCTGGAGAACAGAAAGGCTGCCCACCCCAGTATTCGGGCCTGGAGAATTCCACGGACTGTACAGTCCATGGACTTGCGAAGAGTCGGACATGCCTGAGCAACTTTCACTTCATTTCCCGTGGTCTTCCCTCATGTTTGTATGGAAGGACATTCCTTGCTCTTATCAATGACCAACTTTCCCTCCATGTCCTGGACACCATCTTCTCTCACTTACTAGACGATTTTGCTCTTGAGAATATCCCTACTCTCTGTTTTGCATCTTGGTTTTCTCTCTTGATCATTCTCAACAGCACTGATTCATGCTATAACTGCCACCTTAAAAAGAGAACTGCAACGAAAGGCAGCCCCTCCAAGCTACCACATGATCTCCCTCAAGTCCTCCAGAGGAAAACTTGAAAGACTCGTCTACCCTCCGTGCATCCACTGCAGGCTTTTGTCCCCACCTCTTTACTGAAAGTGCTATTGCAAGTTTAGCCACAGCCTTTGTCTTGTCAAACATAGCAGTCACTTACCAGTCTTCTACTGACTCATCTTAGTGCTTCATTCCCCTGGCTTCCAGGATACCAGATTCCGC
Organism: Oreotragus oreotragus; assembly: GCA_006410675.1. Taxonomy (NCBI): domain Eukaryota; kingdom Metazoa; phylum Chordata; class Mammalia; order Artiodactyla; family Bovidae; genus Oreotragus; species Oreotragus oreotragus. Next base: position 85,604 of record SJYX01021091.1, read on the forward strand.
TGGTTTTCTCCTCCTTTACTGGATCCTCTTCCTGTGTACTCACTAAAGATTAATGGGCCCTAGGTTTTGTTTCTCAGATTTCTCCTCTGTCTATTTCACTCCCTTGGTAACTCATCAAGTGAGCCTTAATGACCGACCAGACATCATCACTTAGTTAGATAATAGGTATCTCACATTAACCAGTGGAAGACTAAATTCTGAATTTCTCCATCACGTTCACCTAAACCTGTTACTCATTTGGGTTAAAGACCCAATTGATTCATCCAGTTAAGACTAATCCACTCAGTTGCTTAAGGGTGAAGAATTTAAGTCACAACCTGTCATCTTTTACTTCTTTTTCTTTTCTCAGCTCCCAAATCCAATCCTCTGCCAAGTTCCATCAGTTCCTCCTTCACTTGCTATGAGTAAATGACAATACTGTCCTAGAAGAATTGACTTGGAGCATCCTGGCCGGTTAAACAGGGGATACCATGAGTTTTCATAATGCCAAGTGTTTCTAAAATTTATATACAACTTTGGGGTTAAAACATGCTAGCAGTTGTCCTAGAGAGATACAATCCCTGCCAGGATTTTAATAACTATCTGGATATCTTTGAGTTCTAAACACCCACTCTCAGTCTCACATCAGAGTTAGTTCCTACTGCTCAAAGGCATGCAGAATTCAGACAGATTTTAAAGCATTCCAACTGATCAATCTGTTTCCAAGACATTACCAGCTGCTGCTTTAATCATTTATGGGATCATTACAGCTTTTAGGCTTCAAGTCAAGAATTGAGGCATTGTTTTTTGTTTTGTGAAATTGGCTTATGGAAGAAGGACTTTCCTTCCCATTTTGCAAAGTCAAATTGCAGGATGATGATTATCTGGGGGAGAACTATTAACAGAACACTCTGTAATCCACAGATGCCCCCCTAGGATCTAAATCTAGCGTAGGAGAGTAGTCTTTCACTGGAATTACAGGCATGAAAAAACATGTCCACAAGTCTTCCAAGTGTCTTTGAACCAGTACTATTGCAAAAAAAAAAAAATGTCAGGGAGCAGCTTGAGGCTTCTGCATGTATTGCTGATTTTGTTTTTTCACTTACAGAATCTGCATTAGTTTACTATTAATGCCACCCTCTTTTCCTGAGTGATATGCACATATTATATCACAAAAATGAGAAAAGGATATAGAAATTAATGGTAGTGTTTTATGGCAAGAGAGTACTTTGGTACTAATGAGTACCTAATGAGTAATGGCAAATGGGCCCCAAGATGGTGGCTCACTTATCTAAATGGTCAGCCCAGGCTCTTTTGCCTTTTTTAAGCTTTGGGCACACAATAGAATGAGCCTTCTCATGGATGCTTTTCTGGAACTCAGTAGGAGAGTAGTCTTTCACTGGAATTACAGGCATGAAAAAACATGTCCACAAGTCTTCCAAGTGTCTTTGAACCAGTACTATTGCAAAAAAAAAAAAATGTCAGGGAGCAGCTTGAGGCTTCTGCATGTATTGCTGATTTTGTTTTTTCACTTACAGAATCTGCATTAGTTTACTATTAATGCCACCCTCTTTTCCTGAGTGATATGCACATATTATATCACAAAAATGAGAAAAGGATATAGAAATTAATGGTAGTGTTTTATGGCAAGAGAGTACTTTGGTACTAATGAGTACCTAATGAGTAATGGCAAATGGGCCCCAAGATGGTGGCTCACTTATCTAAATGGTCAGCCCAGGCTCTTTTGCCTTTTTTAAGCTTTGGGCACACAATAGAATGAGCCTTCTCATGGATGCTTTTCTGGAACTCCAGAGATATATAAAGTAAAAAATCCTCAAGCAGCAACTATAGTGAGACTCCTCACAACAGAACTGTTGAATTTCTCCATAACTCTGGCCCTCACCTAAAGTCCTTCCCATCTTAGTAAATGGCAACAGTGATCACTGAATGCTCAGACCAGTGTTCCGGGGACCCTTTCCCTTCTACCCCTTCTTTCCCATATCCCTGTCTCTAATCCATCAGCAGGTCCTTCAGTTCTATCTCCTGGTCCTAGACAACCTCACTTCTTTCCTGGGTTTCTACAAGAGCTTATCAACCAATTTCTCTACCTCTACTCTGGCCCCCCAGTTGTGCAATATGTGGTAGATCCATCTCTCTCTAACCCCCAGGCATGCTGCCAGTTTGTAGGGTATCTTTACAAAAGCTGCAAAAAAAGGTGTCCCTCGGGGTGGATGAAACTGTACAGATGCAGAGTTTGACAAATGTACAGTACTTTCATGCTAATTAGAAAAAGCCTTCCTTTCTCTGGGTTAACATAGCTGCCTGCCGGGATGCATGAATTGATGAGGCTTAATCAGACTGGTTTCAGTTGCATCATCCCTTTGGCTGATGTCTTTGCTCAGTGTACAACATGCACAACCAAACATGGTAGCTTTGCCCCTACTGCCAACACAAACATTATTCTCTTTCAAGACATTCTATTTATTTCCAGGATAAAATGTATTACAAGTGGTACTCATAAATATTTTAATATGTGAAAGGTGACTAGGTGAAATGCAGTGGGAAAAAGAGGCTAAGAGATAAACTAGGAGGAAAGCTGCCTAATTGCTAGATTCAACAATTCTTTCAAATGAGCTCTTTCCAAGACAGTACTTTTGTGACCGTGATCTGACAGTAACTTGCACAACTGAAGAGAGTAACCCTCTGTGGCCTGCCTTGCATTATCTACTGTTTATTGTAACAGGTGTCAGGAATATGTTATAAATGTTTATGGAACATTTATAAACCATTGCCCCTCTTTGCCAAGGAACTATATTTTAATATAAGTGACTAGAAAAGATGTTGATAAAAAGGTATGCCATCATTAATAATATAGCTGAAACTCATGCTAGGAACAAACAGTGCTTTGGGAGTTCAGAAGGTGAGATCACCATGAAAAATTTATGAAAAGATATACATTTTAATTAGGCTAAATACTTCAACCAGCCATTGAAAGTAACTATTCAGATAATCCAATGATTATTTTCTTCCTATCAATGATTTTTTATATAGTTCTTTTGAAAATATTTGTAACTATAAAATATAATTTTACAGTTTGTTTTTTGAATGCTAGTCTAAATCTATAATAAAATTCAAACCAATGTAATATTTGTTGAGTGGTTGCTGGGTACAAACCACATGCGTGGTGCTTTAGGGTGAATAAAGATGAATATGGTATCAGAATGTTTCTACAAGATGCTCATCATCCTATATGAGCAAGAAGCATACCTGCTATGTTGCTTCGGTTGTGTTTGACTCTTTGCAACCCTATGGACTCTAGCCTGCCAAGCTCCTTTGTCCATGGGAATCTCCAGGCAAGAATACTGGAGTGGGTTTCCATTCCCTTCTACAGGGGATCTTCCCAACCCAAGGACCCACCCTGGGCCTGCACTGCAAGCAGATTCTTTACCTCTGAGCCATCTGGGAAGCCCATGAGCAAGAAGGACTAGCCGCAAGTAACACTAACACAATAGAAAAAGTAAATAACTATAAATGTGACCATCCAGACAGAAGACTATGGCAGCAGAGAGCAGGAAAACAGTGGGTGGTATCTGAGTTGAGCTTGATGGATAGGAGGATTTTGACAGACGTAATTAGGACAAAGGCATGTGTGCATGCTCAGTCATTTCAGCTGTGTCTGACTCTTTGCAACCCTATGGATTGTAGCCCACCAGGCTCCTCTGTCCATGGGATTCTCCAGGCAAGAATACTGGAGTGGGTTGCCATGCCCTCCTCCAGGGGATCTTCCCAACTAAGGGACTGAACATACATCTCCTGCAGCTCCTGCACTGCAAGCATATTCCTTACTGCTGAGCCAACGGGGAGGCCCTGAACAAAGGCACAGAAGGCGTGTGTTCAGGCTGCTTTCTAGGAAGGAAGGAAGAGGAGAGTTAAATGAACTCAGTCCTGAAACACTGGGCTGAGCCTTCTCAAAAGCAGATCAACAGAGATGAACTTGACATTTTGCTGACACTGCATCTATGAAAGGTAAACAGAAAGGCCAAATAACAACAAGAACAAACTAGTGCCATGGACCTAATTCTCATCTGCTAGTGCCAACTAAAGTGAAGAGAGGCTTGCTAGCGGCTGAACTGCGTCTCCCTGCCCCGCCAAAGATCGCTCAGTCGTGTCCGACTCTTTGCGACCCCATGGACTGTAGCCTACCAGGCTCCTCTGTCCAAGGGATCTTCCAGGCAACAGTACTGGAATGGATTGCCATTTCCTCCTCCAGCGGATCTTCCCGACCCAGGGATCAAACCCAGGTCTCCCGCGTTGTAGAGAGATGCTTTACCATCTGAGCCATCAGGGAAGCCGCTGTTGAAGTGCTAATCCCTAACCACTCAGCATATGACTGAATTTGGATATTGGCTGCTTAATGAGGTAAGGAAATTAAAATTCGTTCATTAAGGGGAGGAAAATCCAATCTACCTGGTGTTCTCCTAAGAGGAGAAAGTTTGGACACAGACGGTGACAGAGGGGAGACCACGAGAAGACACAGGGAGAACATGGCCATCTAAAAGTCGAGGAGAGAAGCTCCAGAAAAACAGCCCTGTGAGCTCCTTGATTTTCACTTCTAGCCTCCAGAACTATAAGAAAATAAACTCCCATTGTTCAAGCACTCCTCGGTCTGCAGGACCTTGTTGTGGCAGCTCTAGCAAACTAACACAGGGCCCCAGGATCTCAGAGTTTCTGAGCACAGGGAGAAGGGAGAACAGTGAGACACGCAGACCAGGTGTTACAGGCAGGCTTTTACAGACAGCAGCAAGTTCACAGTAGAGGCAGGCATGACACACTTTCTAAGACCATACAGTTCTGTGAGCCTGATGAGGAAGAAGTGGGAGAGACAGCAAAGAAACTGCATGGACAAGCTCTTCCTTGCCACACCCCCTGCCCACCCCCGAGCCTGTATTTTAAAAGATATGTACGAAATACACAGAGAAAGACATACAATCAAGGAAAGGTTTGTGACAAGCGCAAACTAGTTAGAAACCTGAGAAAGACCAGAAGGAACTGAGGCATCTAAAAATAAAACAGGGACTTCCCTGGTGGTCCAGTGGTTAAGAATCGCCTTCCAATGCAGGGGATGTGGGTTCGATTCCTGGTGGGGGAACTAAGGTCCCATATGCCACAACAAAGAGCTTGAGGACTACAACAAAGGATTCTGTGTGCTGCAACTAAGAGCCAGTGCAGTCAAAAATACATAAATAAATGACTCCTTTACAAAATAAATACATGAAAATAAAACATTAGAGCTGATGCCCCCAAACTAAGGGAGGCTGGAGCCCAGGCTGGGCAGAAGTTTTAATGTGTCCAAACAGTAGCTGTACAGCAGAACTTTCCGTTCACCTCTTGCTTCGGTTTTTGTCAGTGAGGAGCTTCCATGGAAGATACAGGAATGATTCTTGGTAAGATGAAATTGTCAAGGAAGGGAGGTGAAGGATGATGAAAGAGCATGTGCTGCTCTAAGTTCAAGTATAAATCACATCTGGAGGCGACTGCAGAACTTGCCAATGGATGGCTGAACTGCTGACATTGACCTCTGAGAGAGCACAGAAAATGGAAGAGGAAGCCATGAAGGAGATGGGCATATGCTGACCTGATTGTCACCGAAAAGGAAGAAAAAGGGGTCAGCAAACTATAAAATGAACAGTTTGACAGCAGTCTCAGAAGAAATTTCTCAACTGGGTGGATCATGAGCATTTAAGAAGGGGAAATTTGATCTTTAGCATAGATGTACCACAGAAAAAATTAAGAATTGTAGAATTTCAGGACTGGAAAGATCCTTCAGGGTGACTTAGCTCCCAAGTCCATCAAATGCTTAAATTTCCACAAGTTCTGTGATTCAGCTTACATTTGAACACCTCCAGTGGTTAGAAACCCATTGCCTTTCAAGGTGACTCATCACACAATCATATTGGACATAATCATATAAATTCATCCAGGGAAGTTATAAGATCAGTATATTAGTATTCAGCATGATATATTAGACAGCATATTAAAAAGAATAGACATCACTTTGCTGACAAAGGTCCATATAGTCAAAGCTATGACTTTTCTAATAGTCACATACGGATGTGAGAGCTTGACCATAAAGAAGACTGAGTGCCAAAGAGCTGATGCTTTCAAATTGCAGTGCTGGACAGAACTCTTGAGAGTTCCGTGGACAGAAAGGAGATCAAATCAGTCAATCCTAAAGGAAATAAACCCTGAATAATCTTTGGAAGGACTGACGCTGAAGCTGAATCCCCAATACTTTGGCCACCTGATGCGAAGAGCTGACTCACTGGAAAAGACCCTGATGCTGGGAAAGACTGAGGGCAGGAGGCAAAGGGGATTAGAGAAGATGAGATGGTTGGATGGCATCACTGACTCAATGGACATGCATTTGAGCAAGCTCCAGGAGATACTGAAGGAGAGGGGATCCTGGAGTGCTCTAGTCCATGGAGTGGCAAAGAGTCAGATGCAACTTAGTCACTGAACAACATCTTCTGTAATAGAAGTTGTTATGTAATGAATGTGTCCGTCCAAAATTCTTATGTTGAAGCTTTAATCCTCAATGAGAACGAGTTAAGAGGTGGGGACTTTGTAAGATAATTCATTAAGATGAAATCATGAGGGTAGAGCTCCCAAGATGGAATTAGAAGTTTTATAATAAGAGGAAGAGACATCGGAGCTCCCTTGCCACCATGAGAGAATATAGCAAAGAGGCAACTGTCTACAAGCCAAGAAGACGGCTTTCATCAGAATATAAAGCCTTCACAAGAAAACACTGTGTTTAAATTATTCTGTATCTCTTTTGAAGAGAAAAGAGAAAATACAGAACACATTAGCAAATACAGTAGGGACACAAGAAATTCAGAGTACAGCCTTGTATTGTTTAGAATCTTTTAGAAATGTCTGTAAATGTCTATGTGTAAAATTGCAGCTAAAATAAGAATCAACACCTATAACACCTTTTAAAGTATCTATTACAGCTAAATATAAAAAACTAAATCTGGTTTTAGACAAGGCAGAGGAACCAGAAATCAAATTGCCAACATCCGCTGGATCATCAAAAAAGCAAGAGAGTTCCAGAAAAAACATCTATTTCTGCTTTATTGACTATACCAAAGCCTTTGACCATGTGGATCACAATAAACTGTGGAAAATTCTGAGAGAGATAGGAATACCAGACCACCTGACCTGCCTCTTGAGAAACCTGTATGCAGGTCAGGAAGCAACAGTTAGAACTGGACTTGGAACAACAGACTGGTTCCAAATAGGAAAAGGAGTACGTCAAGGCTATATATTGTCACCCTGCTTATTTAACTTCTATGCAGAGTACATCATGAGAAACGCTGGGTTGGAAGAAGTACAAGCTGGAATCAAGACTGCTGGGAGAAATATTAATAACCTCAGATATGCAGATGACACCACCCTTATGGCAGAAAGCAAAGAAGAATTAAAGAGCCTCTTGATGAAACTGAAAGAGGAGAGTGGAAAAGTTGGCATAAAGCTCAACATTCAGAAAACTAAGATCATGGCATCTGATCCCATCACTTCATGGCAAATAGATGGGGAAACAGTGGAAACAGTGTCAGACTTTATTTTGGGGGGCTCCAAAATCACTGCAGATGGTGAATGCAGCCATGAAATTAAAAGACGTTTACTCCTTAGAAGAAAAGTTATGACCAACCTGGATAGCATATTAAAAAGCAGAGACATTACTTTGCCAACAAAGGTCCGTCTAGTCAAGGCTATGGTTTTTCCTGTGGTCATGTATGGATGTGAGAGGTGGACTGTGAAGAAGGCTGAGCACCGAAGAATTGATGCTTTTGAACTGTGGTGTTGGAGAAGACTCTTGAGAGTCCCTTGGACTGCAAGGAGATCTAACCAGTCCATTCTGAAGGAGATTGGTCCTGGGTGTTCTTTGGAAGGAATGACGCTAAGCTGAAACTCCAGTATTTTGGCCACCTCATGCGGAGAACTGACTCATTGGAAAGGACTCTGATGCTGGGAGAGACTGGGGGCAGGAGCAGAAGGGGACGACAGAGGATGAGATGGCTGGATGGCATCACCAACTCTGTGGACATGAGTATGGGTAAACTCCGGGAGTTGGTGATAGACAGGGAGGCCTGGGGTTCTGCGGTCCACGGGATCGCAAAGAGTCAGACACAACTGAGTGACTGAACTGAACTGATGGAAAACAATTGAGTTGGGAGAGTATGTATGATTTGTGTGGCTGGATTCCTTTAAGTAATTTAAGCAGTTTAAATTTATTCTAGTTTTTCCTTTCATACAGTTACAGGTCAAGGAGAAAGGAAAAGAGGAAAGGGCCTGGGATCAAAAGTTGAGCTTTGAAGCCAGACATTAACTGGGCTGGAATCCTGGTGCCAGAATTTATTAGCTGTGTGACCTGGGCAAGTTACTTAAACTGTCTAATACTCAGCTTCTTCAGATACACAATGGGGAAATCAAAGCATCTACTGCATCTGGCTGTTATGAGAATTACATACATATACAAAGGGCACCTATAACACAGCTAGTGTCCAAAAGACATTATCATTATGCAACCACATGTGAAGAGACAGAAAATGGCCAAAGCTCTAAAATCCATCCAAATAACCTCAGTGTAATTGGTGAAACACAGCAGAGTGTTTGTATTAGTGAAGCTGAGAAAGACGCCTTTAATAATTTGAAGTGTCAATAATAACTGCCCTTAAATGATGCTCATTAGTTATAGCTAAATTGCAAATTATTGTTGATCTGTGCCAGAAGCCAAACATATACTGCCAAGAACCAATCAAGATCAACCACAGAACATTTTTAAAGGGCACATGGTATAACAGAGAACCAAATACTAAATTATTTTTTGACCTTGACTTCTTAACAGTGACATGAGAGCATCACTCGATTTAGTAATATGGATCCCCTTAATTATTTGCTTTTAATATCAANGGTATAACAGAGAACCAAATACTAAATTATTTTTTGACCTTGACTTCTTAACAGTGACATGAGAGCATCACTCGATTTAGTAATATGGATCCCCTTAATTATTTGCTTTTAATATCAAAGGGAAGTACTTCAGGGGTGATTTTAATGATTTTTGAATTGAAAATATTTTCCTCATTTCTTTTCTTATAAGCATCACTAAATAGATTTTGGAAAGCTGTAGGCAGCTCAAGTTCAAGGTCATATTCTCAACACAGGAACACATTTGCATGCAAATATATTGCAATAGCAAAATCTTTATTACTTTACCAGTTAGGTTAGCCCGTTTATCTTGGAAAGGTTTATAAAGTGCCTTTTTGCGTATCCGTCTACACATTTGTATACTTCATCAATTCAGTTTGATAATATTAAATGCGGGAAATTTGGTTTCCATTTCAGCCACACATCCTTCCCAATGGACTATTAAATACACATAACCTGAAAAGAAACTTATTCTCCTTGCCCCAGGAGTGTCTGATGAGTGACTCCCACAGACTACAAAGTTGAGCGAATTCTAGAGCTTAGGACAGACAAAGAAAAAGCATTCAGTTTGTTCTCTAGAGGACAGCTGTTGGCTTTTCCCTGCCCCCAAATTCTTTCCCCTTCCCTTATTTGGGGAGTCAGTGTATTCCACTTTCAGGGTCCTGAGGGACATGCTGGTATCCACAACTCCAAAGGGGGATGTGTCACAGGCTGACCACTTGGCCACTCTCCTTCCCCAGGCCAGCAGGACACATTCAGGGATGGGCCAACGATTCAGGCAAGGCCCTTCAGTGTTTTCCTGGAGATGTGAACTATGGATACTGCAAGAGGGAGAGAGACACTCTTTCCTTTTGGATTACTTAGTGGGGTAAGCTTGAGACTGTCAGTGGACTGTCCCTGTCATTTGTAAAGTGCTTGCTTGAGAATGAAGCTAACACAGAGAAAAACAGAGATGAAAGACAAAGAGAGTTCTGCCATTTTTTGAGTTTCTGGACTCAGCTGTCCTAATTTTTGACCTCTCCTATATGTAAAAACAAACAAACAAACCAAAAAAAAAACTCCTTGCTGTTTGGAATTGAGTTTCTGTTACTTGTAACCAAAAGACACCTGACCATAATTGTTTAAGGAAAGGCCAGACTTTACAGTTTTATCTTAATATTCAGTGCTTCTTTAATCGCCTAAATTCAAATTCTCCTCTTCTTTCGTGGATAAACTCCAGGCCTTATTTGTTCCTATTGTTTTCTAAAACAGTTCCCCAAATTCTTCAAATTTCAGCAACTTCTATCACTAGTTACTGGCATCTTATGATAAAGACATACATATAGTTTAAATAAGACATTTCCTAATGTCTTGAACAAGAACAAACTAAGCTTTTTTCTTCCCTGGTTTAGATCAGGGAATCTCACGTAGGACTGGCATATGAACCAGACATATCTATTATGTTTTTAAGAAAATTATGATTGCCTAAAACTAAGATCATGGTATCTGGTCCCATCACTTCATGGCAAATAGATGGGGAAACCGTGGAAACAGTGTCAGACTTTATTTTCTTGGGCTCCAAAATCACCGAAGGTGGTGATTGCAGCTATGAAATTAAAAGACGCTTACTCCTTGGAAGGAAAGTTATGACCAACCTAGACAGCATATTAAAAAGCAGAGACATTACTTTGCCAACAAAGGTCTAGTCAAGGCTATGGTTTTTCCTGTGGTCATGTATGGATGTGAGAGTTGGACTGTGAAGAAAGCTGAGCGCCGAAGAATCGATGCTTTTGAACTGAGGTGTTGGAGAAGACTCTTGAGACTTGGACTGCAAGGAGATCCAACCAGTCCATCCTAAAGGA
>SJYX01021091.1:97983-117163 GCA_006410675.1 Oreotragus oreotragus
TGGGCAAACTCCGGGAGTTGGTGATGGACAGGGAGGCCTGGCGTGCTGCGATTCATGGGGTCACAAAGAGTCGGACACGACTGAGCGACTGAACTGAAGACCCTAATCTCAATAAGCTATCTCTAGAGTTCAGAGATTGAGTTCCTGAAATGTATTTTTTAAAGCTTTGTGTTTCATACATAGCCGTGGCTTAAAAATCACCTGTAACTATTTTAGACAGTTACCTTCTTTAGAAAAGAAAAATGGATGAGGTCAATGAGTCCTAAATCCAGTTAATCATCAGTATCAGGGTGACCTCTTTAAAAAAAAATTCTTAAGACAAATTCATAGAGATTTCAATCTAATGGGTCTTTTAGAAACTTCTAATAGTGACCTGGGTGAATCTGATGACCATTCAGGTGTAAGAACTATTGGATTAAATGACAGCACCCACATGAATCTGTGTTCACAGTCATTTCACAGTCACAGAGCAAAGAGGCTCTGAAGGGATAACATAGGCTGAGAATCCCTGAGACCTGGAAGGCTTTGGACTGACCAGCATTTATCTGTACAGTGACATGCTGAGCATGGATAAGCCTTGCTAAAAGATCCAGTCAGGTCAGGTCATCCACGAAACAAAAACAGATCTGGTTGCCTTTGTTGTTGTTCAGTCACTCAGATGTGCCCAACTCTTTGCAACTCTATGAACTGCAACACACCAGGCTTCCTTGTCCTTTACTATCTCCCAGAGTTTGCTCAAAGTCATGTCCATTGACTCAATGATTCCATCCAACCATCTTATCCTGTCATCCCCTTCTCCTCTTTCCTTCAATCTTTCCCAGCATCAGGGTCTTTTCCAATGGGTTGGCTCTTCACATCAGTTGGCCAAAGTACTGGAGCTTCAACTTCAGCATCAGTCCTTCCAGTGAATATCCTGGGTTGATTTCCTTGAAGATTGACAGATTTGATCTCCTTGCTGTCCAAGGGACTCTCAAGAGTCTTCTCTGGCACCACAATACTAAAGCATCAGTTGTTCAGCACTCAGCCTTCTTTATGGTCCAACTCACATCCATACATGACTACTGGATAAACCACAGCTTTGACTATATGGACCTTTGTCAGCAAAGTGATGTCTCTGCTTTATAATAAGCTAGTGGTCTTAAAGGAAATATAAGCTGAAAGCCAGTAGAAGCTCACAACTGTAGGCTTCATCATTCTGGCCTTTTCTCTGTATGCATTCTTGTGCAGGCACACATGTTGCTCTCACATCTCTACAAAGTGTGTCCTAAACATAAAATGCCACTTAGGTGAGAAATTAGACTTTCTATTACTGAAAACTTCAGTAGCTCCCTGGACCAAATGGAAGTAAATCAGAGTAAAAGAAAAGATAAACAGAAGATTCTACCTGAATCTCTGAGCGTGTGAAATTCGCCATGAGGAAATGGTGGCACTGAAGGAAGACCTTGGCTTACCAACTTCTCATATACAATGAATGAGCAAAAGGGGCTGGAAGTTACTATTCCTAGGCAGACACTGGCAAAAATCAGCGGAATGGCACTGATGTGCTCTGAAGAACTGTTGATTTCTTCATTAACTTTTTCTCTCCTCACTGACTGTTAACAGCCTTCCCTGCCTTACTGCCTTACTCTCCAAGCTGGGGANGTTGTCTAGCATTTAGATTATATATTGCTTTGTTGAAGTTGAACACTTGTTATCACATTCTACATTTACTATAAGTAAACTGAAAGTCCCCAAAGTTTTATAAGATCTACTGCTGCTGCTGCTAAGTCGCTTCAGTCGTGTCTGACTCTGTGAGACCCCACAGACTGCAGCCCACCAGGCTCCTCTGTTTCTGGGATTCTCCAGGCAAAAATACTGAAGTGATTTATAAGATCAACTAGACAAAAATATTTCTGCAAAAACATTGATAGAATTTTATCCATTCCATTTCCAGCAGTGACTCTATAAACTTCTGACTGAAATTCTCAAAGGGCATTGTGCTCTCTCTCTTACAGACTAGTCAAACGTTATGTCTATTTTTAGGCTTGGCAAAGTGATATATTGGAAAATGGCGACATGACAACAGAGTTCAAGAGTTCCATGTGTCTCCTCCCTGTTCATGTGCCTTCCCGTCTACCTGTAACCTCGACCCACACGCAATCTCCCTGCAGAGCCTTCCCAGGAAAACGCTGCCTGAGCATTCCGGCCCCGCGCACTCTACTGAATGTTTCTGAGTGTCTAACTTGTTGGTACCATTGTCTGGTTGCAGTGAAGAAAATGTTAGCGTTTTATTTATAACCATTGAAAACTGGAAGATACCAGTTTTCCAAAGACTAATCCATCAGTAAGATTTCAATTTTGATTTTAAAAATAAAGCATTTGGAAATACTAACGTAGGTGAAGGAAGGAAAGGGGGCTTGAAAAATCATTCTAAAGTAAACAAAAAAATGATTGCACAAAAATAGGCAAGAAGGTTTCAGAAAGAGAAAAGAGCTCATTCNCAGTTTTCCAAAGACTAATCCATCAGTAAGATTTCAATTTTGATTTTAAAAATAAAGCATTTGGAAATACTAACGTAGGTGAAGGAAGGAAAGGGGGCTTGAAAAATCATTCTAAAGTAAACAAAAAAATGATTGCACAAAAATAGGCAAGAAGGTTTCAGAAAGAGAAAAGAGCTCATTCTATATATAATAAACATGGTAAAGCTTATAAGCCTGTAGCAACAAAAACAGTATACCTATAGGAAGAGTATACCTAATTGTATATAATAACAGTACACAATAAAGTGTGCGTGCTCAGTTGTGCCTGACTCTTTGTGACCCCAGGGACTATAGCCTGCCAGGCTTCTCTGTCCATGGGATTTTGAAGGCAAGAATACTAGGGTGGGTTGCCACTTACTACTCCAGTAGGAAGTTGCCTACTTCCTACTCCAAGTAGGAGTAGTTACCTACTCCTACTCCAAGGGATCTTTCTGATCCAGGTATCAAACCCGCATCTCTTGGGTCTCCTACACTGGCAAGCAGGTTCTTTACCACTGCGCTATCTGGGAAGTGAATAGGAGGAATAAGGAACACATTTCCAAAACTGAACAATTTTCTTTAGAAAAGTTTCAGAACCAAAAGAAAAAGAAAAGCTATAGAGAAAGTAGTTGGAAGGTCCATTCATAAAACTTTTATTCCACTTACATGAACTTAATACACGTGTTTTTAACAATTATTCTTGGATTATTCCTAAAAATCTCAATAAAGACATTATTTTAAATTCACTGTGAGGATATGAATTATTTAGCAAACAGTGTTGGAAACAACTGGCCAAAGTTCCCACCTCACACCTGAGATTAAAGGTTAGTTCTTACTGCATTAAATATTTCAATGTAAAACCTGAGCATAAAAATACCATAAGAAAATACAGAAAACTACTTATATAATTTGGAAGTGGGAAACGTTTTCTAACCATAACACAAAAAGCCAATTCTATAAAGCAGAAATCATAAACTGAAATAAGTACAGAGGCCAAACAGATAACATAAATGAGCAATTATCAGACTAGATAAAATCATTCTGCTTTAAAAAAAATTATATTCTCTTGCACATAAGAAAGTCATAAGCATGTATGTATAACATATGTTTTTAAGTCTATATACATTTAAGAACCACAATCAACTCCAAACAGTAACCAGGTTATTTCCAAAAGTAAAGTGATAATAGGTCAAAAATACTGTATTTGCATACCTTAACGACTAATGTGCAAACAAAAATACAGATGCAGTTTTAAATATTATATTAGTTAGGGGTTACTGCTATTTGTGAATCTAATTATAATATTTGTCCCCTTAGTATTTTCATTAGGCTCCCAGTGCATCTTGGTTTGCAGTTATTAAATGTTTCTAGAAAAAAACTGGATGTGTGACCACAAAACCTGATGGACTATTTTGTAATGCTAAAAAGGTACCAATATAAAATTAATTACAGGTTTTCTTTTGGAAACAACACTAGTTTCCATTTATCGTGTAGATTTAAGCCGTTATTGGATTGTTATTAATATACTATGACAATGAATGCAAAACCACTGGAGAAACTAAAACTTCTCTGAAGCATAATTAGAAGTGAGAAATGTTCTGAGTCCCAGGGTTTTATTTTCTGACCATTTATATTCTGACCATTATTAAAAAAGATCCTGACTGCAGGTTCGAGAATTCGACTAATTAAACCAAACTCTTACAGATTCAACATTCTCACTAAGTAAGTACCATGTTGTAAAACTGAACATGCCTCTTCATCATTCATTCAGAAGGCATACAGAGACAATGGGCTACAAGAACACTGTATAGGAAAGGAAAGCTTTGGCATTTAGGTAGACCCACTGCCCCACCCCACCTATCTACTTCTTAAATCACAAAATAACTAGATAATTAACAAATCACTCCTCTGTACTGTTGAACCACCTGAACATCAAACTTGGTTTCAATTATGAAGAAGATATGAATTGAGAAAAAGAGATTGCTGAATGACTAATGGTATCAGCTAAGTCAAGCTGATGACACACTTTTGAGAAGGGCATGGCTGGGTACAGAGGTTTTTACAGAGATGCTCCAACAGTCAGGCTAATTCAGTCAACTCTTCATCCTGCAACACGACTCTATTGAATTACACAATCTGAATGACCCTACTTCTTTCCCACAGGTAGGAATGGTATCTGTGCAAGCTTAAGACGATTGTAGTGAATTTGAAAAAAGTGTGACTGCCTTGCATTTGCCTTAAGGCTGTACACACATCAGGGAACAGAAAGGATATACTTAGAGGCTGCAGTATAAACAGGACTAGACCCAAGTTTCCCAACGTATGGTACAATGCTCCCTCTTTACTGCAAGGCATAATTATAAAAACATGCTACAATAAGTGAAAAAAAATAAGACAGTCTATGAGGAAAAGCTAAAGGATATGGATTCACATGATCAGCAGGAAACATTTTTCAATTTTGACAAGCAGCTCTTTCCCTGAACTTGCTGACATCAGAACGATAAAATAGCGGGCCATATTTCTTTCCTTAAATTTTAATATGATAAGTGATTTTTGTGTCATTTACATTATAAATCAATTTTTAATGTATGGACCAATTTAACAACAAAAGGCTAGTTTGTCTTATGTTAAATAAATCATTAGGTTGTAAATGGTGTTCTTAAAATACAACATAAGGCTGCAAGTAAAAATATACATTATTCATTATTTAAATAATAAGGCAGGAAATTCCTTTTTAATATTGACACTGAAAATAATACTAACATATGTCTGTCCACATATATGATATAAATTTAGTTTCATGCATAAACCTTATTAATTTTAGGTTATATAGCTAAATATATTGAATTTTATAACTGATTCACTCATATTTAAATTTATGAAAAGCATTTTATTTATTCTTTGTTCCTTGCAATTTCATGGTAAAGTGAATAGATACTTTAACAATAAATAATAACAGTAAATAATCATTAAGTGCTGACTATGTGCCAAGCATAATACTCAGCTCTTTGCAAGCATTATCTTATTTTAATCATCATTATCACACTATGAGGTGTTTGTTATAAGTACACTCAATTTAAAGATAGGCAACTGAACTTTGGTGAGTTTCAACCATTTTCAAAGGTCGTTCAGCTAGTAAAATTTAAGCTGTCTGACTACAAAGGCAGAATTCTTAAACTCTAGGGTACATTTTAGTCTTTTCCATAGAGAATAAGGGTTTCCCAGGTGGCTCAATGGTAAAAAATCCTTCTGCACTGCAGGAGACGCAGGTTTGATTCCTAGAGTAGAAAATGGCAACCCACTCCAGGGGTCTTGCCTGGGAAACCCCATGGACAAAGGAGCCTGGCAGACTACAGTCCATGGGTTAGCAAAGAGTCAGATAGGATTAAGCGGCTGAGCACACACACACACAGAGAATAAAATTCAAGGTGCAATTAAATGTTTCTATTTCGTATCTCCATCGTCTCTGAGCCACTGTCTATCAATGTGCTCGCCTCACCTTAGGTCAGTGGTTCACAGATAAAAAAATCCTCCTGAGAATCTTATCCAAAACAGAGCCCAAGACTGCGTTAAACAGGAAGACTTGACCAATGCAGCAGAAACCAGAGAGAAGCAACCCTGATTAAGACTGAAAGATGGTGGGATAAGGAAAAGAGAAAAAAACTCTTAATAGAATGTCTGACATGGTGAAACTTTTGTGAAAAAGAGGTAAAGATACCATAATAGGGCAAGAAATAAAGAAAAGTAATTAGAAACTCCAAGAAAGCAAAAGATTATACAGACAGGAAATGTTTTCATAGTACACTACTGTGTGGGCAGTATTTACAAATATTGCTATTGTGACCAACAGCCACAGTGTAAGCAGTAATGATCAAGTTCTTCAAACAGAAAGTAATATGACTATATTGAGCAGCTGGGAGATGGAAGATGAGTTAGTGTATAAAAATCTAAGTCTTTGTCTACCATAACAAGAAGTTAGTAGATGTTGAAAATTTTCTTAAAAGAAAATAGCAAAGGGGAAAGGCAAGTTATTTAGAGAAATTGAAGTAAGTATCAGAAGAAACAGTTAGAGCAGTTTAAAAGATATTACTTGGGAAGCAGGACTGAGTGTCGGTGGTGAAGTGGGAATATGGTGCAATAGGATGCAATTTTTAAAATTTGAGGGCTTCCCTTATGGCTCCGTGGTAAAGAATCCACCTGCCAATGCAGGAGACATGGGTTGATCTCTGATCCAGGAAGATCCAACATTCCTTGCTGTGGAGCAATGAAGTCCGTGCACCACATCTATTGAACCTGGGCTCTGTAGCCCAGGAGCCACATCTTCTGAGCCCATGTGATGTAACCACGGAAGACCAAGCACCCTACAGCCTGTGCTCGGAAACAAGAGAGCCCACCGCTGTGAGAAGCCTCTGCCCTACAACTAGAGGGTAGCTCCCACTCTCCAAAACTAGAGAAAAGCCCATGCAGCATGAAGCCCCAGCACAGTCAAAAGATAAAATAAGTACAGAAGTATTTTTTTTAAATTGTGATACTATTCAATTTTTAAAATATGTATATACGTGTGTGTAGGTAGGCATGTGCATGCACACCCTTTTCTCATGAGACTTGACTAGTTGCTGTGTTTAACTCCTATCCAAGAGTATAGGGCTGACTGTCATTGATTAAAGTAGACTCCAGCTCCCTGATGCAAGATTTATGTTCCCATACCTACTCTGCCACAGAAGAAACATAAATGCCAGTTGGAAGTAAAACTCATTTGATAAGATTTAGTGTAGGCTGCCTTTTCTCTGAAATTTGTCCTTACCTCTCTCTGAAGAGAGAAGTTTTTTTTTTTTTTAATCCTATTTTAGATTTCCTTAGCTTTCACTGCATAATTTATAATGCATCAATTAAGTTGTTCTTAAATGAACATTCTTGCATAAATGATCTCATTTTGAGTAAGCAGCTAAATATGGGAAATCTCTGTTTTTTCAGACATATAAGTGCTTTACATTGGGTACACTGTACTTTCTCCATCATTCAGAACTAGTAAATAAGTATAATTATTTCTGCTGCAAAGAATAGTTTAATAGCTAGATATCAGCTAGAGAAGCCAACAATGAGACTGGCTAATCATTGCTATGACAATCTTTTGCTTTATTTTCATATGTATCTCATAAAACTGTCAAAGTTGAGTGGCAACCTGAAACTTGGAGAAAATGAGTCTTACTAGCCCAGGTGGTTTTAGTAGAAGGAATGTTAATAGAAAACATCTTATCTCTTTGGACCTGATCCTAAATACATTCCAAGGGGAAGGAGGCTGACAAAAAAGGTATTAAATAAGACATCTCATTCCCCTCTCTCTCCCTTTCTTCTTCTTCCACGACCCCTATCTGATTCCACGGAACATGAGTTTGCACAAGCTCCCAGAGTTGATGATGGACAGGGAAGCCTGGTATACTGCAGTCCATGGGGTCACAGAGAGTCAGACACAACTGAGCCACTGAACTGACTGATTGACTGATCCCTTCCCCTCCCCTCCTCCTCTCCCTCTTCTTTCTTTTCCCTTTTCTTCTCCTCCTCCCCCTCTTCCAAGGATATACTGATCTTCAGGTGAAGAGCCACAAAAACTTGCATAATGTCCTTGGCCATTCTTAAGATGGAATCTGAGGATGTTGTCAAGACTAGGTTTGACATGTCTTACAAGGCAATTTTAAGGTTACTTTGACACGATGGGGAAATTATCAAAAACACGAGTGGNAGGATATACTGATCTTCAGGTGAAGAGCCACAAAAACTTGCATAATGTCCTTGGCCATTCTTAAGATGGAATCTGAGGATGTTGTCAAGACTAGGTTTGACATGTCTTACAAGGTAATTTTAAGGTTACTTTGACACGATGGGGAAATTATCAAAAACACGAGTGGGATCAAAGGAAGAGTTGCATATGATGCAAGTGAGATGGCTAATTAATATCCACAAGTATTAAATGGCCTCAAGTATATGTGATAAGTAACCACAATACAAGTACTTTATGTACATGTACTTGAAATCATGACTAAAAACCTTGTCAAAGGGAAACTATTTTATAACATCCTTGAATCCTCTTAACTAGAGTAACTCCTCTACATATGAACCTTCAAGATTCAGACTTACAAAGCTGCATACGCTCATTCACATGTCCAGTCATGTAAGTTAGTTCACGTGTCTGGCATATATTGTCACATGCATGCATCCACTACAAGTGCTTTTGTGTACTTTGCTATTTATAGGGTACAGTAGTACAGTATCATTATTTCAACCCCAAGATGTCTGGAAGCAAGTGCAGACCATCAGTGATGTAGCTGGTACTGCTAAAGAACCGAAGCAATTCATGACACAGGAAACATCAAGGGAATTTTCTTTATCTGAGGAGGCGCTGTTAGTAAGTGAGGCACAGGGCCTGAACGTAGAATGGTACATGAAAGCTGAAGCAGCCATTCATGAATGGAAAAGTGAAGGCATGTTCTCATCTTTGAAAGCTCACAACTTCAAGGTTTGTATGTTAGGGGACTTGGGCTTCCCCAGTGACTCGGCTGTGAAGAATCTGCCTGCAAGGCAGGAGACCTGGGGAGGTAATGGCAGGCCACTCCAGTATTCTTGCCTGGAGAATCTCATGGACTGAGGAGCCTGGCGGGCTACGGTCCACAGGGTCGCAAAGAGTCGGACACGACTGAAGCGACCGAGTCTTCACACACATGTAGGGGACTTACTGTATTGGCTGAGCTGCACTCTCATTTGGAGCCTAAACTAGGGAGAAACTATTTCCAAGCTCACTGAGGTTGTGGGCAGAGTTCATTTTCTTGTGATGTGTGGCTGAGGACACTGGCTTCTTACTGACTACCAGCTGGAGCTTGCCTTCGGGTGCCAGAAGCCACCTGCGGTTCCCTGCCACTTATAGTTCAAGCAGTGATAAAAGAGGAAATTTTGTCTTTGTCCTTTAGATGTTCTGTTGACATCAAATAATGGAGATTTTCTTTCCGAAGATGCTGTGACTCTATATTTCAACTGAGTTGCCTAGTCATTGAATGATTTAAATATTATAAATAAGCCAAATCCCAATGTTATAAAAATATTACTTTCAAAGTCTGTAACACTCTGGATAAGACTCTCCAGGCTGTTTGTTAAAAGTGTACTTTCTAGGGCTTCACTCCATCACCCCCAGGTTTCTTAGACAGTAAGTCTTCATGTTTAACAAGCACACCAGCTGAATCTAATTCAGATAATCTAAGGATCACACTTTGGCAACCACTACTCCATAGGACATAAAGAAAAATAAACACATGTAGGTTTAAATGTCTTATTTTCGATAACAAACAAAATCTTCTAACAAAGATATAAAATTACCTACAAGAAGAAAAAAATCCTTCAGTTACATTAGTGATGTTTCATCTACTTCCAAAATCAGGCAAAAATGAATAGCTCAAATTAATAACATGATCTGACAAATCAAAGATATTCTATGATGATAAATCACTATCTAATATTTATTATTATGAATTATAACATAAAATTCCAGTAAATTTAATTAGCTAAAAAATGTCAACCAGTTTAATGTAAATCTTCCAATAAGGAATCAGTTCAATCTTTTCTTTGCTCAATAGCAATACTTTTATTTTTAAAATTTTCTATTTCCTATTCAGAATGGCTTTTTGTTGTGAGCAGGGCCTGACTGAAGAAACACAGTGCAGCATAAATCTGACAATCACTAAACATCAATGGCCCCCAAAACCCTATAAAATCACGTTTAAAATTAATCCAGCTCTGTCTTTGAGTATCTCTTAATTTTCGTAAAAGACAGATTACAGATTATTGGAATATAAATTCATGTTTAGTTTACTACCCTGTACTAAAATATCTGAAAGCAAGATTTTTTTTTTTTTCCTGCTCTGCTTACCCGGGAATCTCTATGTGATACATTTAGTGGATACAGCACTACCCTAGAAGCTAGATGCACAGCTTCGATTTCTTTGTATCCCATTATCAGTCTCTAGTGAAGGATCATGCAATAATTTAGCATTCTTCCCCATGGTAAGTCCAACTAATTCAGGTAATATGGTGACCTTCCTCTCACTTCCACCCCAAATTAATTTAGCTGTGTGATTGTTCCCTAATACACCAATCAGCGGTGGAACCTTTCATTCGGTCTCCTGTGCTTTGAGTTATTCAATTCAGCACATCTAGATCAAGTAGCCAATAAGTACCAGACACTGAGGCGCATGGAAAATATATAGAAGATAGCACCCTTTAGCAACCAGGAAGAGAGAAAAGACATGACAACAGATAAGCAATATGTATGTGGGATAATGTAGAAAGTGGTAAATTTCTCAGAGCCATTACAAAATTTAGAAAACAAGCTCANGCATGGAAAATATATAGAAGATAGCACCCTTTAGCAACCAGGAAGAGAGAAAAGACATGACAACAGATAAGCAATATGTATGTGGGATAATGTAGAAAGTGGTAAATTTCTCAGAGCCATTACAAAATTTAGAAAACAAGCTCAGAATCTGGCTTTATTATTTTTTCATAGACAACTGCGTCTGAAATTTCTAGGCACTCTAGGGGTCTGACAAAATTCAAGGAGACCTGAGTCTTGCTAACGGAAGCATTCACTATGCGCTCACTGGGTCAGCCAAAGCCCAGCTCAGGTCACTCACATTGGTCTTTGACTTGCCCTCCTGTCACCTACACAGTGGATGAGGGCTGTTTGACTGCCAGTTGCCCAAGAATACGGGGGCCCTAGACAACTCTAGGTGTGCTGGCTTCAGCAGACGTGCTGTGGTTTTGAATGTATCGACTACTATTTATGTCAGGCTATGATGCAAAAGTAACCCCCCAATTCTACAAGAGCCATTAAATTAAAATGATCAAAACCTGTAAAGAAGCTGTTGAGTGTGAGTCCTCCAGCCTTGGCAGACATTTTCCTTACATTATTACACCAAAGTGACACTTTTTTTTTTTTTAAAGAAGTTGATATTAAGTTTTTAGTAAAGTTATTCCAAAATCATCCCAAGTTTCTTTGTAGATATTTGTTGAATACATCATCTGATCTCAGAGTGGAATCAAAAATACTGGAAGCACGAGACCACTGGATGAAATAGTAAAAGATGAATGTTACGTGCATCAGTCACTTACAATAGCTGCTGCTGCTGCTAAGTCACTTCAGTCGTGTCCGTCTCTATGAGACCCCATAGACGGCAGCCCACCAGGCTCCCCCGTCCCTGGGATTCTCCAGGCAAGAACACTGGAGTGGGTTGCCATTTCCTTCTCCAGTGCATGAAAGTGAAAAGTGAAAGTGAAGTCGCTCAGTCGTGTCCGACTCTTCCCGACCCCATGGACTGCAGCCCACCAGGCTCCTCCGTCAATGGGATTTTCCAGGCAAGAATACTGGAGTGGGGTTGCCATTGCCTTCTCCGTTACAACAGCTAATCCTCAGTAATTACTTTGAGGAGAAGGAAGAATGACTTCACTGAGTGAGAATGCTGCAGGCAGCAGTACACAAAGCTTGGATATAGGGGGGTGGGGTGGGGGTGGATGTGGTGAAGGATGGCTTTTGACCCATTTCTGAATTTCAGAAACAATCAGCCTTTTATACAGTGAATAACTGAAAACAATGTCAATAAAAATACAGAGAAAAAAATGCAAACATATTACATAATTTCCTTCAGGGACACTTTGTCTATTTGTCTGGTTCTGGATCCTTAACTATAGAATAATCCCAAAGGAGAGTCTTGAAAGGCAGTGAACTGGTGTGAAGATGGTAGCATTCACAGAAAGGAAAGAAATGAAATCTTTTTGCTAATTAAAATTTTCTCTCCTCTGTTTTCCAAATCTTCTATAATGGAGAAATAAACTTTACTCCACTGAAAACTTACAGTAGAAAACAATTTAGAGTATTTCTGTGGACATTTGATGACATACTAAATATGAAAAATGTATGGGAAACTATAAGATAAATAAGAAAATTTATGGGAAGTTTCACCCAAAATAGATTCTGTTTCCTCCACTCCTGATTACGTAGCTCTCCAATCTTTTGGTGACTGTGTGACAACATGACATTAAAATTTAGCTGCTTTTTAACTTACAATAGCCAAGACATGGAAGCAACCTTCCAAGATGGACATGGACGTGTTCATCAACAGATGAATGGATAAAGAAAGTGTGGTGTGTGTATATATGCACCTGTGTGTGTGTGTGCATGCACATATAGGAATATTACTCAGCCATGAAAAAGAATGAAATAATGCTATTTGCAGCAACATAAATGGACCTAGAGAATATGATATTGCTTATATGTGGAATCTTGAAAAAATGACACAAATGACTTTATTTACAAAACAGAAGTAGACTCACAGATATAGAAAACAAACATGGTTGCCAAAGGGGAAGATGGAGGGAGGGATAAATTAGGAGTTTAGGATTAAAATATACACACTACCACATATAAAATAGATGACCAAAAAGGACCTATTATATAGTAGAGGGCACTATACTCAGTATCTTGTAATAACCTATACTGAAAAAGAATCTAAAAAAGAATATGTATATTCTTGCCTGGAAAATCCATTGGACGGAGTAGCCTGGTGGGCTGCAGTCCATGGGGTCGCTAACAGTTGGACAGATTGAGCGACTTCACTTTCACTTTTCTCTTTCATGCATTGGAGAAGGAAATGGCAACCCACTCCAGTGTTCTTGCCTGGAGAATCCCAGGGATGGGGGAGCCTGGTGGGCTGCCGTCTATGGGGTCACAGAGTCGGACACGACTGAAGTGACTTAGCAGCATATATATATATATATTTTTTTTTTCTGTGTGTATGTGTATGCATAAGGATCATTTTGCTCTTCACCTGAAACTAACACAACATTGTAGATCAACTATATTTCAATAAAATTTTGAAAAATTAGCTGTTTTTTTTCTACAGCATAAACATGAGAAACAGGAGAATTACATGACATATCATACCCCCAAAATCCATGCATTAAAAGATAAAATGCTTTTTAAAAACACCTAAATCCCCTAAAAATTATTACATCTTGCTGTAATTTTTTAATTAAGGAAAGTATCAAATAAAATTGATGCAGTGAAACTTTAGGAGTCGGTAGGGTTTTTTCTCACTCCTTATCAATTATTTGACACCATAAACAATCAATAACTTCATTAATTAAAATCAGAACACCTTTTATGTGATTTTTATGGGGTGAGGTTTTTCTTTCAGTATGTTTTCATTTAGAACTGCTGTTTTGCATAAAATCATAATATTCATGTTTAAAATATATTTTTAATTTTCAAAAATCTCATTTTGATTTTCCTATTAGATAAACAGTTCAAGGGCTCTATTATCAGTTTTTAAAGGACATATTTTGCTCAGCTTAATGCAGTCAGTTGAGTATTTTGTTAGGCCACTAAACTTGAAATAGAGACAAATAACAGGCATCACACAAGTTCATTTAAATTTGTCTCTTTTTTAGATTTCATTCTGAGTATATGTGACCTCAGGAAATAACAGCCAATCAGCCCTCTGTTAACAATGACAAGAGATTTGGTTTCTTATAACTTTAAAGGTTTTTTAACTGAAGTTTGGGCACGTTTTTGAAGTGACAAATTCTGCAGACATTTAATCATTGGTAGGAAGCTCAGTCTTCAAAAAACACTCTTAGTCGTACAGATGGATTCTTTATTTCTAGTTACTTTTTCTAAAAATAAGAAAAGATTACATATTTATTAGAAAACTATGAAGAGAAGTCCTAAGTCATACATACTATTGAATAATAACATAAAAGACATAACAAACACATATAAGGGCACGTTTTTGAAGTGACAAATTCTGCAGACATTTAATCATTGGTAGGAAGCTCAGTCTTCAAAAAACACTCTTAGTCGTACAGATGGATTCTTTATTTCTAGTTACTTTTTCTAAAAATAAGAAAAGATTACATATTTATTAGAAAACTATGAAGAGAAGTCCTAAGTCATACATACTATTGAATAATAACATAAAAGACATAACAAACACATATATGCTGCTGCTGCTAAGTCGCTTCAGTCGTGTCTGACTCTGTGTGACCCCGTAGATGGCAGCCCACCAGGCTCCTCCGTCCTTGGGATTCCCCAGGCAAGAACGCTGGAGTGGGTTGCCATTTCCTTCTCCAATGCATGAAAGTGAAAAGTGAAAGTGAAGTTGCTCAGTCATGTCCAACTCTTAGCAACCCCATAGACAGCAGCCCACCAGGCTCCCCCTCCCTGGATTCTCCAGGCAAGAACACTGGAGTGGGTTTCCATTTACTTCTCCAATGCATGAAAGTGAAGTTGCTCAGTCGTGTCCGACTCTTAGTGACCCATGGACTGCAGCCCACCAGGCTTCTCTGTCCATGGGAGTTTCCAGGCAAGAGTACTGGAGTGGGTTACCATTGCCTTCTCCGAAATACATATATACATAAATGTAATTATATGTGTGTGTGTGTGTATATATAATATGTCTATGTCTGCATCTTTCTCTTTATATCTATACATAATTGGTCTTAGGACAATCATCAAGCATTCAGTTTTTCAGTGATGGCATTTGTTTAAAGCTATCAAGTAAGCTATCTTTAGGAGTTCATTCTTGATCTGGAATTCAGAAAAAGAAGCAAAACCCATCAAGAAAAAGCAATTTTAGAAGGATAAAAATTGGGGCCAAACAGGTTGTACAATCTATTTCCTCTAAAAATAACCAACAGAAGGTCTGGCAGCCTGTCTTAGTTATCAGCAGCTTCCCTTCATTAAATCTAATTGCTATGCTGTGACCATTTCAATTGATGGATACAAAAAGCAATGTCAAGTCCATGATGGTGGCCTCCAGCCTCTTTAGGGAGTAGATTTGGTCCATCCTGCTCCTTTTTTATGTTCCCCTTAGTATGGGAAGGCAGTGGAGATTACTAATGCCTGTCCATTCTGTTACCATCACTTGGCCTAAACTTGTCGATAAGTTTATCAAGAAGCCTTGCAGTATATCTGGAATTGTGAAGTGCAAATAATTTTACGAGAGAGAGAGAGAGAAGAAGAAAAGTGATTGAATGAACAAAGGAACCAATGAGTGGCAGAACTATGGTGCCTGAGGTTGTGCTTAAGGACCACACTGCACTGTTTCAACCTGGCTCAATCTCTCATTCTCTGTTCAACAATGGACAAGCCACTTAATTCAGTGTCCAGGTCTGTAAAATGTGGAACAGAGGAGCATCTGCCTTCTTCTTACGAAAAGTAGATGAGTTAATCCATGTTAGTTGTTGTCTCTGTTTTACTGAAAATCTTCAATTCAAGCTTGCAAAATTATACAGAATTTTGTCTTATTTCACAAAAATTTAGTAATTTAGTCTTTTTGCGATGCATTCATGTTCACCTGTTTCATATTGTCTCATTTTAAGCCTCTTTTGCTTATGAAAGTTGACAAAATCTTATAAAGTGAGTCAAATGCTTAAGGTTTCTAAGTATTTCAAGTAAATTTAAATAATAAATAACATTAGCCACTGCAAAGTAACAAGCACAATAGGAATGTGGATATTCTTTGTGTAGTGGTAGAGGGACAATTTTAAAATCATTTTAAAAATACATTATCATTGAAGTTATCATTTAAAAGAAAACAATGACATCAGATATAGACTTGGATTTATATTCCCTAAAAATAGAAAATATTATACATGATTAAACTCATTTATTAAGAGCTTATCTACATGTATGCTGTGTTGAAGCAAAATACTTTATATGTTAAAGTGTTCTAATAGTATTTATCATTGATCAAGTGCCTACTATGGGGCAGGCACTTTACATTTGGCATTCTATCAATCCTCACAATAACCCAATGGCACAGACACTATTCCCTGTTTACAGACACAGAGAGGTTAAATCATACAGCTGCTAAGAAGGAGAGAATATGTGCAAGCTCAAGTTTAAAGTACTTGTTTTTCTTTGCTATGTTATTTGGCTTTTATCCTTATAATTTAAGATATTTCTCTCTAACCAAATATCATTATCTAGTCTTATATAATCATATGCTTGCCTCCCCTTTCAAATGTAAAGTATTTAAGGATATAAACAAAGTTTTTAATATGCAGCCCTAATGCTTATTTTCTAAACCTTATGGTACACAGTACAATGCTTTTTTCTTCCATCTCTCTAAACATGATCTCCTTAGCATGTATGCATGCATGCATGCTCAGTCACTTCAAT
The DNA here is from genome assembly GCA_006410675.1 of Oreotragus oreotragus. Lineage (NCBI taxonomy): Eukaryota > Metazoa > Chordata > Mammalia > Artiodactyla > Bovidae > Oreotragus > Oreotragus oreotragus. The sequence goes on from SJYX01021091.1 coordinate 114,706, forward strand.
TGTGTCCGACTCTGCAACCCTGTGGACTGTAGCCTGCCAGGTTCTTCTGTCCATGGGATTCTCCAGGCAAGAATACTGGAGCGGGTTGCCATGGCCTTCTCCAAGTTCAGTTCAGTTCAGTTCAGTCGCTCAGTCGTGTCCGACTCTTTGCGACCCCATGAATCGCAGCATGCCAGGCCTCCCTGTCCATCACCAACTCTTGGAGTTCACTCAAACTCACGTCCATCGAGTCAGTGATGCCATCCAGCCATCTCATCCTCTGTCATCCCCTTCTCCTCCTGCCCCCAATCCCTCCTCCAAGGGATCTTCCCAATTCAGAGATTGAACCTGGATCTCCTGCATTGCAGGCAGATTCTTTACTGCTGAGCCACTGGGGAAGCTGATATCCTAAGACTAGTAATATACTGATATCCTTAGACTGGCAGTGCATCTTTCAATCATTGGCCCCTGTGATTGTCATTAAGGCTGTCTACATATGCTGGGTTTCTTCCTCTGGTACAGGGTAGAATTTTGTAACCCTTGGCTTGCTCAAAAGCAGTGTGCCCATAGTGGAAATGATGATTGTAAAACCAGCACATGACTCTCCATATTCTTTTTCTCCCTGCCTCAGCACTTGTGAAATCATGGGTGAAGATGGCACCTACCACACCTGGGTTTCTGAGTAATTATGGTGTCAACTTGTAATGGACACGTTGAGGGAGCAGGACCCAAACATGGTTATCGTGAGCCACTGAGAATTTTGGAGTTGAATGTTAACATAGCAGAAACTGGTTTGTACTGACTGACACAGCATCTTAGAATCTCATCAAAAAGGTATTTACCTTAAGATTCCAATTTAACATAGAAGAGAATAAAGGACAGAAAATTTACCATAGTCTTTCATAAGTATTTGCAGTGTGAGAGTCCACAGAATTAGCCTTCATCTTCCTTAGGTTGTATTCTTCATCCATTTCCCCCTTTTGTGCCACTGAGGCATAAGCATGAGGGTGAGGTTGGGAAGACACTGTGGACATTATACAGAAGCCATTCTCCTAAATAACATGATCTACTATTTTTGTTGTTGTTGTAAGTGAATCCAAGGTTGACAAAAGTCCCAGCTAAGGTATATTCTCTATTCTGTTGCACTGAGTATGACCGGTAACTCAAATGCATGGAATGCATTTTTCCTGGACTCAGTGATTAAATATTGTGGTGTATGCCTTCTCACATCCTGAGTAACTATTTAAATTATATTCTTATAACTATGAATTGCAATAAATCATCTCACCAAGGTTAACTTCGTGATGTCTTTCATCATCAGAAGAATATTTTTAAATCCCCACAAATAATTTCAGCGAGAAATGAAATATTTTGTTATATCTTGAAAAGGTGATGAATAGCTTTTGGTACTGACAGTGAATTTCTCCAGATTCTATATTCTGAAGTTGAGGTTTTCATTATATTTTCATTGTACTGAATCTAAATGAAAGCTGATCTTATTATAGAAAAAGAATTGTGTTCTATTTTAAGAACTGCTCTTGTAATTTCAATTTATTGCAACATCAGAGGCCAACAGGAAAACAGCAAAGTAAAGGTTTATTAGAAAGAAAAATATGATTATCAAGACAAATAGCACTTCTAATAAGTTGACTATTTCAAGCTTCTTAGAGATCTCACAATAAAAGTTGCTTTGGAAAGTCCTAATACCTTGATGAATAATGTATTCTCTAAAAGAATACTTTCAAGTTTATACATTCCCCACCTTGTTTCACAAAAATCTCAAGGTGGCCTGCAGGGATGTATGCCGAGCAATGGGATTAAAAAAAAGAAACATAGAAATGGGGTCTATGAAATACAAATATATGGAAATAAGACAAGAATCAGACCAGCTGACAAGTTAAAACAATAATTTATAAGATGCACAGGCCCTATGTAATAAGCTACTATATATATGTCCTGATTTAACAAGTCACCAGCTTCTAAACAAAAGACATTCACACCTCAGATGTCTCTTCCTCCTGTGGTACACAGTTGTCTCCATGTCTCAGATTTTCCTGTGAAGAGTCATTAACTTGTTTTACCAACACAACATACTGGACACACCAACCAGACCTCTTCCACTCTTGATTTTTCCCAGAACCTTCAGGATTGAGATTTTTCCAGTATTCTACTTCCACCATAGCAACCTCTCACCACGTTTCAAAATCTCATTTAACAAAACATGAAGATTAAGGCAATAGCTTTTTGGCAAGTTAATAGCATATTAAATTAAGAAAAGGACTTTTTTTCTTTTTACTATACTTTGTTAGATGGTTGGTTACAACTTCACCTTTCAGCCTTACAACTCATTGGCTAGAATCCCACACTGTACAGCGTTCTCCTTAGAATTCCATAGCATCCCCTGCCTGTCTCTTATACACATCTAGATGTGTATAAGAGACAGCTGTGTGACCCCGTAGATGGCAGCCCACCAGGCTCC
>SJYX01021092.1:0-11622 GCA_006410675.1 Oreotragus oreotragus
TTTTTTTTTTTTTTTTGTCTCCAGTGTGCATCATACATTTATTACAAACAACCTTTTTAACTCCAAAATTGGGCACAGGGATTAAAAGTAAAAATCCATTGCACTTGTTAGTAAAGCATAACTGTAATTTTCATAAAATATGTACAAACTTTGATAAAAATTCATCAAGCCTTCAAATGATCTGGTTACAAATATTTATAGTACATATATAATATGTACAGATATGCATAATATGTATGTATAAAATGCAAACTTAGACATTCTGTTGCCAGATTTACTGTCCTTACCCATGATGTGATATTGTTTCAATCCAACCAAAGGTCTCCTTACAACTTTAGCAAAGTGCTTTCTTATGTTAACAGAAAAGAATCAAAGTTGAAATGTTCAAATAAAAGCAATTTTACATGTTATTAAACTTGATTCTTAATGTATGACTTTAAAGACTACTTGTCATAAAATAATTTCTTTCCATTTGAAACTATCCATTGGATTTAAGGTTAAAACACATATAATAACATGCACACAAGCAAAATATGATTTTTCATACTGATACCAGAAAAATATATTTTTTCTAGCTCTTACCATAAAGGGCAGCAATTCATAAATCTCAATCTTAGCCAAAAAATGTATTTTAAACATTATTTCTTCATGTTAAATGNTTTTATATTTCAGCTATTATATTAAATAGATAAATAACATATATATTTCAGATATGTTCTTAGCCCATTTTTTTCTTTCTTATCTACATTTGGAACCCTATAATGCAAATATTAGTGTGCTTGATGTTACCGTAGATGTCTCCTGTCTTTCTTTTCATTCTTTTTTCTGTTCAGTGGCAATGATTTCTATACTGTCTTCCAGCTCACTGATCCATTCTTCTTTATCATTTAGTCTACTATTGATTACTTCTAGCATATTTTTCATTTCAGTTATTGTATTTTGCATCTCTGATTAATATTAACATTAATTGGTTGAAATTGTCTAACCTATCATTCTGTGCATCCATTATTTCCCCAAGTTCCTTGATCATCTTTACAGTCATTTCTGAACTCTTTTCTTGGGTAAACCATCTTTCTTCACTTAGTTCTTCTGAGGTTTTATATTATTCCCTGGTCTAAAACATGTTCCTCAGCTGATTCATTTTGTCTAAGTTGCTATTGGTATTTTTTTGTGTATAAGAGGCATCCCACATTTTTATGTATGTATGTGTCCCTGCAGCACACTCCTCTGTCATCACCTAAGTTATATGCTCTAGGGATTCCCCCTCAAAGGGTTGTGTGGGTACTTCTGTTTTGGAGAGCTAGGTGGTCAGTCTTGATAGGCTTGGTTGACCCTTATCCTGATTGGTTGCCAGGACCTGCCTTGTGAGGATGGTGCTGGCTGCTACTAGTGGGGTCTGGTCATGAGACTGCTGACTGAAGAACCCCAGGGGGCTCTGAGGCTAGTGCTGGCTCACTAGTGGGTAGAGTCAGGGTTCAGAATACTCTGGTGCTATTTCCTTCCACCACGTGCAGGTGAAACAGGGTCTTAGGGTTAGTACCAGACTACTTGCACACAGAGTCAGGTCCTAGAGTCTGGCCACAGGGCTCTGGGGTCCAGAGCACATATTAGATCTTTGAGGAGGGGAGGGCTTGTTTCTGGAATAGTTGGGTATGAGGTCATGGTTGTCACAAAGCTTGCATTGATCTGCTAGTGGACAAGGCCAGTGCCCCACTGGTCGCAGGTTAGGGTGTAGCCTGCTGTGTAGTCTGGGTCCCAGGCTGCTGGACTGTGGTGTCCTTCCATCTGGTGTCTGCCCCCGGGGGGGTAAGGCTAGTCTAGAGGCTAGTGCAGGTTTCCTGATGGTAGAGCGGAGCCTGCCCACTGATGGGTGGAGTTGGGTTTTGGCCCTCTGGTGGGCAGGGCTGTGTGAAGAAGCATGTCTGGAGGACTTAGGAAGTTTTTAGGCACCTGTCTGATGATGACTGGGGCTGTGTCCCCGTTCAGTTAGTTGTTTGACTTCTGCTCATAGGCTGTTGGGTGCAGCTGGATCTTGCTGCTAATGAGCCAATAAAGCAGCTGCCAGCAGCATGTTTATACTGTAAAATCATCTCACAAATATGGTTGCTGACAACATCTATGTCTCCAGGATGAGCCTCAGCCACCCCTCACCTCTCCAGGGGACTCTTCAGGACCAGCAGTTAAGTAACTACCTAGGTTCTTCTCAAATTACTACTTTTGCCTGAGGTCCCAGTACACATGAGATTTTGTATAGACCCATTATTAGTAGATGGGTCTATTTCTGATAGTTTTTTGGTACCCCCCAAATTAAGCCCTGCTGACCTTAAAATGCCCTGGGAGTTCTTTCAGTGCAGGACTCCTGAATGGGGAACTGAGTCTGAAGCTCAGAACTCTTACTCCTGTGGGAGAATTTCTGTGCTTTAATTATTCTCTAATTTATGTTAACCCACCTGAGGGGGACTTGATTATATTGAGAGCACACCCTTCTTACCTGTCCCACTATGGATCTTTCTTTATATCTAGCTGTAGAAGTTTGTTTTCATAGGTCAGTCTTTTTCTTAGATGGTTTCTCTGCAAGTAGTTGTAGTTCTGTTGTGGTTGTTGAGAGAACTCAGGGTCTTTCTACTACACTGTCTTGGCTGATCCTTTCTTTCCACAAATATTTGTACAATGAATTTTGATTTTAATTCAAAATATGTTTCAATTTGCCTGCGTATTTCTCCTTTGTTCCATGTGATGCTTAATTTCTAGTTTAATTCCATTATGCTCTGTATACATACTTGGTTTAATTTTTGTTCTTTTAAATATCATGAGGTTTGTTTTATGACTCTGAATATGATATACCTTAGTGACTATCCACTGTATACTTAAGAGGTATATTAGTTATATTTTGCTACATATCAAATTACCATGAAACTTAAAATATACACTTATTTTCTCATAGTTTGTATGGGTCAGGTATCCAGGCAAAACTTAGCAAGGTTTTCTATCTCAGGATCTGTCACAAGTTGCAATCAAAATGTCATTTCATTGCGGTCATCTGAATCTCAAGAATTCACATTCAAACTCATGTGGTTATTGGCAGAATTAGATTCTAATGAGGCAGTTAGACTGAGGGCCTGTGTGCCTTACTGGGTTTTGGCCAGATGCTGTCATCAATTCATTGTCCCATGCATCTCTCCAATATAGCAGATTGCTTCATCAAATTGTGCAAGCCAGCAAGGCTGTACAGTGAGTTGGCTGCAAAATGGAAGTCATTCTTTTTAACCTAATCTCAGAGAAGACATCATCACATTTTCTGTATACTATCCTATAAAAGCAATTCAAGAGAGCTAGCCCACTCTTAAGCAGAGGGTCTTATACTAGAGCTTTTTTTTAATCACAAGATCAAATCACCACTTTTTACTCCTCACTCTGTACCCCAGAAAATGTCCCTGGAGAGAAATACAGTGGTCATAATCTACTCAGGCTTACCTTGTGTGTTTCCCTTCTTTCAGTGGTAAAAGTTCCTCACTTCTTCCTGTATAATGCCTGGAAACTGTTACCTCATTTCTTTTCTTCAGTGTTATCATTATTTTCAGCTATAGGCAAGTTTTGCACATGGTACTTTGTATTCTTGGTATCATATTTCTATGTATTTGAGAACTATTCATTTTATTGTTAAGAATCCTCTATATTTTTGATATAGTCAGTTGTGTGAAAGCACACTTGTTTTTTATTATTTTAAATTACTTTCTCATTTATGAATGTTTGACCTTTTCCCCAGGAATTTGCTTTTGAGAGTAGTAATCTATGGAAATCTTTATATTTGTGTCATAGAGTACATGGGAAATAGTTCCCTTGAACAGACACCCAGACACCTCTCAGTTACATTTCTAGAGAGGAGGGCATGCATAGATTCATAATTATAAGAACATGTTAAACTGCAGCACCAAACTTTTTAAAAGTGGCTATATAATTCTCTCATTAAGAACGGATTCCAGTGGATATATATTATCTTCGAATGTGTTATCATCAGGTCTATTTTTCATTATAATCTTTCAATTTTTGCTAATAACATGAGTATACAATATTATACTAACATTGCTGTGATTTTTATTTCCTTGAACATTAATGAGCTTGAACATCTCTTCATATGTTCTTGGCCATGTGCATGTCCCAAATAGATAGATAGATATAGATATCTGCATGTCAACATAAACATTTAATGCCATTTTTTCTTAGAATAGTTGTAATTTCCTTAGTGATTTATTTAATTTCTTCATATATTTTGATACTAGTCTAATACTAATCTGTTTTGATATGTGTCTTGCAAATATATTCACCCAGATCACAGTAAGTACTTATTTAATAAATGAACAAATAAATATTGAATTAAAACACTTTTTCAGATACTGGATTTTGCATGCAGCAACTGCATAAATTTGGCAAAGTCATTTAACTCCTTTGAATTTTAATTTTCTATGTTAAATACTTATAGTACCTATTTTAACAGTTTTTATTTATTACTATATTTTATTATTTAAGTTAGTGACAAACCTGAAATGGTGCAGAAATTTAAAGGTATTTTATATCAGTGAATTATTTCTCTTATGAATATCAAATAACACATAGATAAATGCATGCATGCATATATATACATATACATACATAGATGTATCAAATGAAAAATATTTTAAGAATAAGATAAATCTGATTTTATGTTATGTCTGCCATTCTACCACTTGACTATTAGCAAGTTATTTTTCTGACATTGAAACTAAATGATATTTCTTAATAAAGTATGTATTTTTAAACTTTTAACTACAAAGGTGTTCTACATTGACACATTCTTTCTTGTGTTGTATTCTTAAAATTCTGCTTCAATATCTGAGATTTATCAGAGTTTAAATAGGGATAAGAATTGATTTTATTTTCTCTTTGTAGTACAACCCTGTCCAACTTTTGCTGCCTCTTCTTTCAAAGAAACATGCCTGTGTCCAGATGTAAAAGTGCCTACTTCCTAAGTCCAGTCACTGAGCTGCAACTAATACGTATAACCCACCAAAGGGAATTTCACCCTTGACAAAACCACATATAACTTTACTTCTACATGTCATCTTGATCTTTATCTCTTCATTTAATTTCACCAGTTTATCAAAGCATAAACCACCTCACACTTTATTATTTGAGAGTTTGTTAATATAATTTTATTTTAAATAGATTTATATATGTGTTTTAATATAACCATGAAATATATAGAAAATAAAATTTAATTGGCATACAGTTTTGAATTACATTTTAATACCTTAGTCTTTAATAAAAGTGACATATCGCTGCTGAATTATATTAATTTCAGATTTAGTTTTGGAATTTTGTCAAAGCTGTTCAATTGCACTGTGTGTTACTAGCCAGAAGGCAATTGATAAATTGCTGGACTTAATCCAGAAGAAAATGCAGGTCATGTTAAATATATCATTTTGTTAGACACATGGTATTATTTTAGCTGTATTTACTTTAACAGTTGGACAGGACTGTCATCCTATTCAAATTAGAATGATTTGAACAAAAACATTTTATATAGCAGTGCTACTGTTCACAATATCCTAGAAAAGTTCTACTAGATTTTTCATAAATATACGTGAAAAATTTAAATATGCTTGGTTAACACCTCTTCATACGATGGTCACAAAAGGGAGAGAACAAAGTTTAGATGTAAGATAAATATAGTTAACATCCAAATGTCACCTTAAGTTAAACAAGCATGAATTGTAAGGTCTGTTTTCTCAATGACCCAAATAAGAGAGCCAGATTGGAGTGAAAAATGCAGTATTATGCTGTCACAAATATAAACACGCTCTCATTATTCATTCTACAAATCAATTTCTGAAAAGCCCAGTCCCAGTTATTAGGGCTGTATAACAAATCACTCAACAACTTAGTGGCTTAACACAGCAAAATCATTTTGCTTAGGACAGATTGCCTGCTGTACTCTGCATAACCTAAGGTGTCTTGGAGAATGGGACTAGAATCATCTGAAGGCGTGCTGAGAACATAGAAGAACACCTGGGGGATAGAACTCTTGGATTTCCTCAGGCAGCACTAACTCTGTGTGCCCTCTTCATGTGGTCCCTCCAGGACAGTGATTTCAGTGTAATCATATTTCTTATATTCCAACTCATGGCTCCTCAAACTCTTGTTCAAGAGAATAGGGCTATATGTAAGGCAAAAATAGAAACATAGACATTGAGAATAGAATTGTGGACACAGCAGGGGAAGGAGATGGTGGGATGAATTGAGAGAGTAGCATTGAAATGCATATGTTACCCTATGTAAAATAGATAACCAGTGGACTTTGCTGTACAGTACAGGGAACCCAACCCGTCTCTGTGACAGCCTCAAGGGGTGGCATAGGGAGTGGGGTAGGAGGGAGGTTCAAGATGGAAGGAACATACTCAAACTTATGGCTATTCTACTTGTATGACAGAAACCAACAGAATATTGTAAAACAATTATCCTCCAATTAAAAATAAATTAAAAAAAAACTTTTTAAAGGAGAAGTCACATAGCACCACTTTTATTATCATATATTGATCAAAATCATTACAGGGTCTACTGTTTCAAGAAAAGAAGATATAGACCTTCATCTCTCAAAAGAAAGGTATTAACATGAAATGATAAGAAAAAATAAATATATATATTTGTTAGTGTGTGCATTTTTAGAAAATATCATCTGTCTTAAGCTCCAAAGTAGAAAAGATAGATGCTGAAAGAAGAAGAAAAAAAATGATAATATAAATGCAACCTAAAGGAGAAAATAAGATGCTCAGGATCAGCTGTAGGTCACAGATGGAAGCCCCCAATTGAAAGTATGGCAGGACCAGGAAGATTTTGATAGTCTACTATGATGAGAAAATTACCCAGAATTGACTGAGAAACACAGCACTGACACCGCTTAGCTTGTATGCCTTATGCCTTGAAGAGGAACTAGCCTGAAAAAACAGGGGATCCACAGCTGAGAGCTGAAACGATCTTCTATCCATGGGATTCCCCAAGGAAGAATAAGTGGAGTGTGTTGCTATTTCTTCCCCCAAGGGATCTTCCCAAACCAGCGATTGAACCTGTATCGCCTGCTCGGCAGGTGGATTCTTTACCAATGAGCTGCTGCTGCTACTAAGTTGCTTCAGTCGTGTCAGGACTCTGTGTGACCCCATAGACAGCAGCCCACCAGGCTCCCCCGTCCCTGGGATTCTCCAGGCAAGAACACTGGAGTGAGTTGCCATTTCCTTCTCCAATGCATGAAAGTGAAAAGTGAAAGTGAAGTTGTTAAGTCGTGTCCGATTCTTTGCGGCCCCATGGACTGCAGCCTACCAGACTCCTCCTTCCAGGGGATTTTCCAGGCAAGAGTACTGGAGTCGGGTGCCATTGCCTCCTCCATACCAATGAGCTACCAGGGAAGAGAATAATAGTCTGCCTAAGACACCATTGAATGGGGTGGAGAGCTGCTATTTAATACATGACTTATACTTCATGCTTTAAAGTGTTCAGGCTGATCCAGTTGAGTACACTAAAACATTCCCTTTCTATTCATGGATTTTAAAAAGCGTTTCCCTTCTTAGCCTCTCCAGATTATTCATTGAACCTGTGCATTTCACTCTGTCTGCCTTTTACAGACCCATCTTTTCTGATCCTGTGCTTTCTTTCCACCTACCTCTCCTGTGGCTTCAAACCAACTTTGCCATCATTTTGGTCCCAAGAGCATGGGCCAGGTCCTGCACTCTGATATCCAATCCTAAATATTAGAATCCCATTGAAGAAACTGGCTCCTGAGTTCCCATTTCAAGAGTAAATAACCAGAAGTTTATAAAACACATTGTTATTCCATCAAATTCTCCTAATTATATCGTTTAGGGTCATTATTATTATCTTTGTTTAGAGTAAAGAAGGGTTTATGATTTTTTAAATCATGTATTATGTAAATAATGTCATAAGAATTCATTTATCCTAACCCTAAAATAGACTTCTCTACACACCACAGGAATCACTCTGGTATTTTGATGCTGCTCAAGCCTTTAGTATTTCTGAATGTAAACATTAATACCTGAATTTATCAAGTATATCTTAGTTGCACATATCTTTCTTGCCAAGATTAAGATTGGGATTTATCTTATAGCATATATAGTCTTTAATATGTACTGGGTACTTCTATAAGCATGATGACAGCAACACTGTGAGGGAGTTAAATTTAAATATATTCCGGGAAGAGTAAGCAGGTTTTTTTTTTTTTTTTGTCTCCAGTGTGCATCATACATTTATTACAAACAACCTTTTTAACTCCAAAATTGGGCACAGGGATTAAAAGTAAAAATCCATTGCACTTGTTAGTAAAGCATAACTGTAATTTTCATAAAATATGTACAAACTTTGATAAAAATTCATCAAGCCTTCAAATGATCTGGTTACAAATATTTATAGTACATATATAATATGTACAGATATGCATAATATGTATGTATAAAATGCAAACTTAGACATTCTGTTGCCAGATTTACTGTCCTTACCCATGATGTGATATTGTTTCAATCCAACCAAAGGTCTCCTTACAACTTTAGCAAAGTGCTTTCTTATGTTAACAGAAAAGAATCAAAGTTGAAATGTTCAAATAAAAGCAATTTTACATGTTATTAAACTTGATTCTTAATGTATGACTTTAAAGACTACTTGTCATAAAATAATTTCTTTCCATTTGAAACTATCCATTGGATTTAAGGTTAAAACACATATAATAACATGCACACAAGCAAAATATGATTTTTCATACTGATACCAGAAAAATATATTTTTTCTAGCTCTTACCATAAAGGGCAGCAATTCATAAATCTCAATCTTAGCCAAAAAATGTATTTTAAACATTATTTCTTCATGTTAAATGGGATATATTAAGATTAAAGATGTGATTTGCTCTATGGATTTAAATAATTAAAACAGTAATTATATCAGTGTAATAATGTGAATCATTCAATATTCACACCACCATCCATAATTTCTAAAGTTACCTATGTAGTTTAAGGCAAGTTAGTTCTATCCATTACTAATTTAAAATGTTGTTCCTATTCCTATTATTTCAATTTGCTAAATTGTCTAGTAGAAAAGTGGACAAAATCCTTCATGTAAATAACAGATTAGCGTTTTGTTAGGTTGGTGCAAATATAATTGCATTTGGACCATGAATTTTAAATCATAACTAGGTTCAAACACAGTTTTATAAATCAAAATAGGAACCTTTACAATCAACATGTTTGCCAACAAGAAATGTTTGTTTATTCTTGTAATATAAAAATATGTGCTTTAGGATTTGACAAACTCTTGGAAAGCATTTTCTGCCTCCACCTGGTTGTGGAAGCATTTTCCATGAATTTTAAATCATAACTAGGTTCAAACACAGTTTTATAAATCAAAATAGGAACCTTTACAATCAACATGTTTGCCAACAAGAAATGTTTGTTTATTCTTGTAATATAAAAATATGTGCTTTAGGATTTGACAAACTCTTGGAAAGCATTTTCTGCCTCCACCTGGTTGTGGAAGCATTTTCCCTGCAAAAAATTGTTGAGATCCTTGAAGAAGCAGTAACTGATTGGCAAGAGGTCAGGTGAATTTGGGAAATGAGGCAAAACTTCTTAGTCTGATTCATTCAACTTTGGAAGCATTGGTTGTGTGACAAGCTGTCGGACATTGTCATGGAGAATTGGCCCTTTCTGTTGACCAGTGATGGCTGCGTCACAGTTCTCGAGGCATCTCATTGATTTGCTGAGCAGACTTCTCAACTATAACGGTTTTGCCGGGATTCAAAAATCTACAGTAGGTCAGATGGGCAGCAGACCACCAAACAGAGACTATGACCATTTTTAGATGCAAATTTGGCTTTGGGAAGTGGTTAGAAGCTTTTTGCTCCAACCGCTGAACTGGTCGTCTCAAGTTGTTGTATAAAATACATCTGTTTTTTGCATGTTACAATCCCATTAAGAAATGGTCCTTTGTTGTTGCATAAAGTAAATGAAGACAACTCTTCAACACAACAACTATTTTTGATTTTCAGTCACATCAGAGGCACCCACCCACTTTTCGATTTTTCACCTTTTCAGTTTGTTTCAAATGACAAGCGACCATTGAGTGGTTGTTGTAGAGTTCTTTAGCAACTTCTCATGTTATTGTAAGAGGATCAGCTTCAATGATGGCTCTCAACTGGTCGTTGTCAACTTCCAATGGCTGGCCACAATGCTCCTCATCGTCAAGGTTGTTGTCTGATTTTCAAAATGACCACTGCACTGTACATTTGTTAGCAGTTCCTGGGACAAATTTGTCGATGTTGCAAGTTGCCTCTGCTGCTTTATGTCCTATTTTGAACTCAAATAAGAAAATCGCTTGGATTTGCTTTTTAGTCTAACATCATTTCCATAGTTTAAAATCAATATAAAATGCATAGCAAGTAGTAAGTCATTAGCAAAAAACAAAGTGAGAGATGTGCATTAAAATGATGTATAACATAACCACATTTAAGAATGTATTCCAATATCAAGGTGAAGTTCAACAGTGCTAAACCACAATTACTTTTGCACCAACCTAATAAAAATATTTTTTCACTGTTTTGAAGCTGATAGTTTAAATCACTGGTCATACTGACTCTTCTTTAAGTATTTAGACTAAGTCATTTTTATTGTGTTCAAGCTTTCCCCACCTCAAATAATCTTTTATAAGTTTTGCTCCTTTCGCTTTTCCCCTCCAGAAATGTGATATACCTAATCATTTTATATGCTGTATTTTATCAGTTGCTTCTTATGTGCTTCCTTATATATTAGGTACATTATATCCCTCTTTCAAGGAGCTCTGGGTATTGGAAATACTCAAGACTGCAAAGAAAAAAGTTGTTCCTTGACTCTCCATCAGTTCAGTTCAGTTCAGTCGCTCAGTCATGTCCGACTCTCTGCGACCCCATGAATCACAGCATGCCAGGCCTCCCTGTCCATCACCAACTCCCGGAGTTCACTCAGACTCATGTCCATCGAGTCAGTGATGCCATCCAGCCATCTCATCCTCTGTCATCCCCTTCTCCTCCTGCTCCCAATCCCTCCCAGCATCAAAGTCTTTTCCAATGAGTCAACTCTTTGCATGAGGTAGCCAAAGTACTGGAGTTTCAGCTTTAGCATCATTCCTTCCAAAGAAATCCCAGGGCTGATCTCCTTCAGAATGGACTGGTTGGATCTCCTTGCATAGTCAGGTCAAATTAGGCATAGTGTTCTTCTTTATACAAATCATTAGGACTTTAATGGAATGCTCATCTATGTATAATGGGAGAAATTTTGGGTAAGTTACCTGTCATGGTAACCTTGCCCACTTTGTAACCATAGTTAAGTCATTACTTATCTTCTGTCACCTCAAGATCCTAGTATCTGTATTGATGTCAATAGGCATATGCTATGTCCTTCACTCCCTAAAATATACATTGTATATAAAATGTATGTATATGTATGTAATGAATGCTAGTGATCATCTCTCCCATACATTTAAGGCTTTAGAGAAAATACTATCTTCTGGGCCTTCTTGGAAGACATATTTATAAACAGGTTAACAGGTTATACATGA
>SJYX01021093.1:0-32867 GCA_006410675.1 Oreotragus oreotragus
TGCAATGTGGGAGACCTGGATTCGATCCCTGGGTTGGGAAGATCCCCTGGAGGAGGGCATGGCAACCCATTCTAGTATTCTTGCTTAGAGAATCTCCATGGACAGAGAAGCCTGGCAGGTTACAGTCCATGGGGTTGCAAAGAGTCGGACATGATTGAGTGACTAAGCACAAACATACACAATCTATATAGCATCAAATTCACCTACTGAATTGCGTAAGTCAGAGTTTTAGTAAAATTATTGAGTTGTACAACCATCACCACCATCCAGCTTAGATATTTTTACCACATCTTAAATTTCCCTGTGCTTGTTTGTGGTGAATGCCCATACCCACCTCTAACCTCAGGCAACTATTGATCTGCTTTCTGTCCCTACAGATTTGCCTTTCATTGGAAACCATTCATATACCTGAGATCTTGTGTACCTGGCATCTTTCACTCAGTATTAACGTTTCTGAGGTTCAACCATTCTGTGGCATCAATTGGTAGTGTGTTCCTTTTTATTCAGGATAGTGCTTATTAGCAGCCATTGATATAACTGTTGAAAATCAACTGACCATAAAAGTAAAGGTTTATAATTGGACTCTTTATTCTGTTATAGTCATCTATATGTTTCTTGTTGTTCAGTTGCTAAGTCACGTGCAGCTCTTTATGACCCCATGGACTGCAGCACACCAGGCTTCCCTGTCCTTCACTAACTCCGGAAGTGTGCTCAAATTCATGTCCGTTGAGTTGGTGATGTGATCTAACCATTTCATCCTCTGCAGCCCTCTTCTTTTGATCTGTATGTCTATACTCGTTCTAATACTACGCTGTCCTGATTGTTGTATTAATAACTTTTGAAACTGGTAGTCATCCACCTTTGTTCTGAATTTGCAAAACTGTCTTGGCTATTCTAGGTCCTTTATATTTCCACACAAATTTTGGCAGAAGCTTGTCAGTGTCTCAAAAAAGCATGTTGATATTCAGATAAGGATAGTGTAATTATAAGATCAATTTGGGGCAAATTACTGTCTTTTCAATTTTTTTCCTCTCTGATTTCACTATGTATAGTTTTCCATTGTTGTATCTTCAAGTTCACTAACTTTTTCTTTTATAAGGTCTAATCTGCTGCTTATCCTGTCCAGTATATTTTTCATCTCATACACTGTAGTTTTTATCTCCACAAGTTTGATTTTGGTTTTATTTATATGTTTCATACCTTTAGTTAACACGTTTAAGACTTCCTCTAGATTTATTAACATACAGAATGCATAATTTATAACTTTTAATTCTGTCACCCGTGTAATTTCTGGGTTGGTTTTGATGACTCATTTTTCTTCTTGTTATTGGTTTTATTTTCCTGTATCTTTGCACGTCTGATAATTTAAAAAAAAATCAGCTTCCAGGGTTTGTGAATTTTACCCTGTTGGGTGCTAGATTTTTAAAAATATTTTAAACTTATTTTTGACTTTTGTCTGGGTCCTGGGTAGGTTACATGGTAACAGTTTTAATTCTTTTGGGTACTGGGCCTAGAGCGACAAGAGCAAAGTTTAGTCTGGTGCTTATTTTGCCCTGCTACTGAGGTACAAACATTTCTGAGTATTCTACTTGACACTCATGAATTTTGAAGTTTTCTATTCTGGTTGGTGGAAAGAGGAACTGGCCCTGTGTGAACTCTGAAGACGTTCCTTCAGTTCTTTTTGGGTGGTTTTCCCTGGCCTTGATTTGTGTACAGGCACACAAACACTGATCAGTTCTCAACTTGAGACCTGGGCAGGACCTTCTGTACATCCCCGTGGCTCTCTCTCTTTGCGGTTCTCTTCTCTGTGGTACTGTTTCACTCTAGCTGCCCTGGCTTTCCCAGACTCCAAGTGCCACTACCTCAACTATGGGAAACCACTGGCTTCTGCTGGATCTCCCCTTCCTACAGCAGAGCCTGGACAATTTCTACAACCATTGTTCAATTTTTGGTTTGTTTCAGAGGGAAGAGTAAATCTCGTCCCTATGACTCCATGACCAAAAGTGGAAGCTGACAACAATTTAAAAAAGAAAAAACGAGCTTCTTCAGATGTTTTCTGTTACATTAGCACTTTGTGCTTTTTTTTTTTTTTTCCTGACCAAATATTTCATAGTTAAATACTACTGAGGTAGAGAAAGTTATAAAGGTGCAGGAAAAAAAAGAATATTGTAATGTGATTACCCATAATTTAGTATAATTCATTCAAATCTTCCTCTATGAAGTCTTGCATAACTTTGTGGACTGCTTCTTTCCCTTATCATTATACCATAAGTATGTTTCTATGCCCTTAAATGTCTCCTTGTAAACATAATTACAGGTTCCTATATAATATTTTGTGTTCTGTCATTATTAATACAAAGACTTCTCTCTTTGGTTAATCTGGCCAGAAATGTAGTTACTTTATTCACTGTTGCTTTTTATAGGCTACAAATTTTAAAAAGTATTTTAAATTTTCTGTGAAAGTTTAGTCAACTTTGCACTTTCTGAATTTTTTCTTTCACTAAATGTTTAGCTACCTCTCTTCTTGGTAAAATTTATATAACTAAAGCTACATATTTTTTCCTTGTTGCTTCCTCTATATATAATTTAATCCCTGGTAAATAATTCTTGACTTAGAATATATACAGAAATTATTATTTTCATTTATGACTCGAGAGGGTAGGTTTTCCACATCCATCATCTTCATTTTTATATCGACTGTCTGGTTAATTCTACATTTAAAATTTTAACTATTCTAGTTATGATCCTTAAAAAATATGTATCTGTTCCTAATGCATTTTAAATTTTATTTATGATAAAAGAATTTCTTTCAGGAAAAATATATATGTGAGGGGAGAGATGCTTAACGTATTGTGAATATTATTCTGTAGGATCAAAGATAAACAATAAAATAAGATTGTTAAGTACATTAGCAAGCTTTTTGACTTTTTTTTTTTCCTGGCCTCATTTCACATTCTAACTGCCCATGTTTTCTTTATCAGATGACCTAGTTTTAGTAGAAAGAACCAGTCCAGTGAATAATAAGCTTGGAGGGGTAGAGTTCTGGTCCCAGTTCTGTCACTACACTGGACCTTGGATTTCTTGGACCAGACATCTTGTTCCTTCTAGTTTAAAAATTCTACAATCCTATCTTTGATTATGCTAAGTCTCCCTGCTGGAGTGTAAACAGCACCACAGCCATCTGGCAGCAGCAACCAGAATTAGGATTTATTTTTCCCTTGAAAGACTCATTGAGCATCTGCTTTCCCCACCAGACCACCGTGCTAAGCACCTGAGAAACCAAGAATTCAAAGGTCACACTTAGCTCACTCAAGGAAGTGTTAGCTGTTTAAAAAGAAAGGCAGCTGATAAACAAGTGGCTATAAGACAAGGTGGTGAATGCTTATGATTGGGAGAGACAGGGAGGGTTTCCTAGAGGAGATACCTCTGAGGGGAGGGAGGAACAGGAGTGAGCCAGGTGAGGGAAGGACATTTTAGACAGAGGATACACAAAAGTCTAGAAGAGAGAGCAAGGTATGTATTCTTTCTTGAAACTTGAGAGGCTTGTTAAGGTAGAACATGGAGACATGAAGGGAAGGGGAAATGGAGCTGATGAATCTAGCTCTGGTCAAGTTTGGGTCCTGGTGGAAAACTCAAGAATGTTTGTCCAGCAGGCAGCTGTACACATGAGCTGAGTGATTTGGTTTAGAGATAGATAGAGAGTCATTGGCATAAAGAACTCACTGAAGCCAAAGGAGTAGATGAGGTTGCTCAGGAGTGAGCGCAAGTAGCATGTTTACTATAGTTCACAGAAGAGGGGGCTCTGGATTGGCTCTAAAGAATCCATGAAATAGGTACAAAAGTTTCTTTTTAAATTTCCCTCATATTTTCTTTGGATATTACCACAGTAGATAATAAATTTAAAATTTCTAATCCTGTTCTTATGCACTCATCCTTATGGCACAATAATCTAGAAAAATTTTCTGTTTTCAGAAATAAAAGAAAGCATGCTCTGTCATTATTATTACCTATGTTCCTTCATTTATTTTGGGCCTGTATTAAGCTGTGGGATTCCCTTGTGTCTCAGGTATAAAGAACCTGCCTGTCAATGCAGGAGACATGGGTTTGTCCCTGGGTCAGGAATATTCCCTGGAGAAGGAAACGGCAACCCATTCTTGCCTGGGAAATCCCATGGACAGAGGAGCCTGGCAGGCTACAATTCATGGGGTCGCAAAAGAGTTAGGCATGACTTAGCAACTAAACAACAATAATAAACATTAAGTTGAAAAATGCCAAGACAAAGGACTAAAGCAAAATTAATTTATTCATCCTTTTACTATCACTGATTAACACAGGGGTCAGCAAACTTTTTCCTCAAAGGGCTCAGATAGTTAAGATTTTCAGTTTGGCAGGTCATAACATTTCTGTAAGAACTACTTAACTCTAATGTGTGAAGTCAGCAACAGACAATATGTAAACTAATGAGCATGGCTGTGTTCTAATACAACTTTATTTAGAAAAACATGGTGGTTTTTGTTTTTCTGTTTTTGGAGAAGACTTGATTTGAAAGGGTTAAAATTTCTCTAGAACTTGAACTTGTAGCAACATAAAACCTGGTCTTGAAGCTTTCTACCAGCTTGTTAATCACCTTAGAGCAAGTTTATAATTTAGAGCAACAGAAAATATTTAAAATATTGCACCTTTAAATGTTTTTATGCTCTCCAGAAAAATAAAAAATTTTTCTCTGTGCTTTTGTTTTTTCCATGGAAGACCTGAAAGCTCTGCCATTTCATTTCAAAATGCAACTGGATGAAACTGTTACTCTCTCCACTGTACCTAGCTTCTGGGGTTTGTTTGTAGTACAAATACTAACTTTATTTTTGTTTTAAATCTTATTTTGTGAAAAGCATTTTTTGTCAATCAAAAGTTGGACTGGAAGAAAAATCCAGGTACCAGATAGAGCACTTAGAATGGGTAGTAACACATCTCGTTACACTGCCTAGAGAAGAAGGAAGTTCCACCCACTCATCTCGATCACTGTGTTCTACATAGAATTTGCAAGGGATCAAAGATGCGATCCACAGCCCTGAGGGAAATCACGTCAGCTTCAAAGGAAAAGGGGTTTTGGATCACCACTTTTCCAGGTGGCTTTGTCAAGAAATAGGAGCAGGGGACTTCCCTGGTGGCCCAGCAGCTAAGACTGTACGCCCACTTCAGGGGGCCTGGGTTTGATCCCTGGTCAGGGAACTAGACCCTGCATGCTGAAACTAAGGCCCAGTGCAGCCAAATAAATATTTTTTTTAAAAAAGAAACAGGAACAGGATAGAAGTCCTCCTTTCTTGGCTTTCCAGAGATGAAGCATTAAGGATCAGTTCAGTTCAGTTGCTCAGTCCTGTCCGACTCTTTGTGACCCCATGAATCGCAGCACGCCAGGCCTCCCTGTTCATCACCATCTCTCGGAGTTCACTCAGACTCATGTCCATCGAATCCGTGATGCCATCCAGCCATCTCATCCTTGGTCGCCCCCATCTCCTCCTGCCCTCAATCCCTCCCAGCATCAGAGTCTTTTCCAATGAGTCAACTCTTCGCATGAGGTGGCCAAAGTACTGGAGTTTTAGCTTTAGCATCATTCCTTCCAAAGAAATCCCAGGGTTGATCTCCTTTAGCATGGACTGGTTGGATCTCCTTGCAGTCCAAGGGACTCTCAAGAGTCTTCTCCAACATCACAGTTCAAAAGCATCAATTCTTCGTTGCTCAGCCTTCTTCACAGTCCAACTCTCACATCCATACATGACCATAGGAAAAACCATTAGAAATCATAACTGAAAATTTACAGAACTTTTTTTTTAATTAGTTAATTTTTAATTGAAGTATAGCTGTATAATACTATATAAGTTTCAGGTGTACAACACAGGATTCACAATCCTAAAAGGTTATATATTTATAATCATGATAAAATATTGACTAAATTCCCTGTGATGTTCAAGATATCTTTGTAGCTTATTTTATACATAGTAGCTTTTGCCTTGCCCCTAACTTGCCCCTTCCTCCTTCCCTCTCCCCACTGGTAACCACTAATGGTTTCTATATATGTATCTGGTTTTGTCATTATTGTTCTTTTTATATTCACTAATTTGTTTTATTTTTTTAGATTCCACATGTAACTGATATATCACACAATATTTGTCTTTCTCTGTTTGACTTATTTCACTTAGCAAAATAGCCTCCAAGTCCATCCATGTTGCAAATGGCAACATTTCATTGTATTTCTTATGGCCAAGTAGTATTCCACTGTATACATATACCACATCCTCTTCATCCACTCATTTGTTGATGGATATTTAGGTTGCTTCAATATCTTGGCTATTGAAAATAAAGTTGCTATGAACATTGGAGTGCACGTATCTTTTCAAATAAGTGTTTTCTTTTTTTCCAGATAATAGATAAGAATTGGACTATGAAGAAGGCTGAGAGTCGAAGAATTGATGCTTTTGAACTGTGGTGTTGGAGAAGACTCTTGAGAGTCCCTTGGACTGCAAGGAGATCCAACCTGTCCATTCTGAAGGAGATCAACCCTCGGATTTCTTTGGAAAGAATGATGCTAAAGCTGAAACTCCAGTACTTTGGCCACCTCATGCGAAGAGTTGACTCATTGGGAAAGACTCTGATGCTGGGAGGGATTGGGGGCAGGAGGAGAAGGGGACGACAGAGGATGAGATGGCTGGATGGCATCACAGACTCGATGGACGGGAGTCTGAGTGAACTCCGGGAGTTGGTGATGGACAGGGAGGCCTGGCGTGCTCTGATTCATGGGGTCACAAAGAGTCAGACACGACTGAGCAACTGAACTGAACTGAACTGAGGGGAACTGTTGGGTCACATGGTAGTTTTTAGTTTTTTGAGAAGTACAGTAAATACCTTATTTTTTAAAAAGAGAGTTTTACTGGGGAATTTATTAATGTTTGGCTTATCTGTAGTTATTTTTTCCCCAACGAATGAAATGAATCTTTTGATTTAAAGCTCTACAATCAATATCAAAAATGCTACTAAGAATCTATTTGCTGTTTTGGCTAAGTTGTCATTTTGGAAGAGCAGTGGGGAAACTACATAAGACTTAATCACATAAGACTTCTAATGCTGGAGGAAGTACTTCTGTAGGCTAGAATAAGGTGAAGGAACCGTGTCAGATTCTTTGCATAGAGAAATCAAAGATACAAGAAAGGAAAAAAAAAAAGACAGGAAAATACAACTCTTCTGAAAGCCACTCCTGTTCAGACAGACAATCTTATAATTAAGATACGGATTTATAATCCTTTTCTTGCCCACACATATAGTGTAAGTGATATAAACCAGCCAAAGATGACTTCATTGTCTTGAGGACAAAGAAACTGATATAGCTTAATTTTGATTAAAATGTCTTAGAGAATTCTGATGCTCTTTGACACATGTCTCCCCAGATACTTAATTTAACAGTCAAAAGAATTTCAGCACTTGTTGCCACCAGAATAAGAAGTCTAAATTGATTTCGCTGTCAAAGTTGATAAGCATACTGCCATGTGACAAAAATCTCTATACAGCTTCAACATTTTATTCAAAGTCAAATAGCAGACTTCTCATTGAAATTCATTTTGAAGCAGGATGAAAGTTTTTCTTTCATTTATAAAATAAATGGTTTTCAATTTTTTTTAACAGAAACCTGCCATTAATTTAGCATCAAAGTTTAGTTAAACCTGGTAGATTAGTCAAATGTGTTTTATTGCCACTACTAATTAGAATCTCCAAGTGATAGAAAAATAAAAAAAGATATCATAACCTAGGATAAAGGAGTGGTTTTGAATTGTGGTGATGGAGAAGACTCTTGAGAGTCCCTTGGACTGCAGGAGAGCAAACCAGTCAATCCTAAAGGAAATCAATCCTGAATATTCATTGGAAGGACTGATTCTGAAGCTTAAACTCCAATACTTTGGCCACTGATGTGAAGAGCTGACTCATTTGAAAAGACTCTGATGCTGGGAAAGACTGAAGGCAGGAGAAGGGGATGACAGAGGATGAGATGGTTAGATGGCATCTCTGACTCAAGGGACATGAGTTTGAGTAGTCTCCAGGAGATGAAGGACAGGGAGGCCTGGCATGCTGCAGTCCATGGGTCGCAAAGAGTTNACTCTGATGCTGGGAAAGACTGAAGGCAGGAGAAGGGGATGACAGAGGATGAGATGGTTAGATGGCATCTCTGACTCAAGGGACATGAGTTTGAGTAGTCTCCAGGAGATGAAGGACAGGGAGGCCTGGCATGCTGCAGTCCATGGGTCGCAAAGAGTTGGACATGACTGACTGATCGAACAACAATAACAGGACAGAGGAAATAGGAGAGAGATAGTGCTGATAAAAAATTTTAAAAAAGAACAAAGCTTTTGGAAGCCAAAAAGTTGCCTGATATTTCAGAGGAATAGCTTACAACCTAAGAAGCTAAGAGTGGAGACACCAATGAGAGGTCTGAGATAATCTGTGAAGACTGACAATCCCTATGTAAACTATCAAAAACAAATTCCAAGATAATAAAAAATCTGTATGCAAATTTTGAGTCTATGTATTTATGCCCACCGTCTGACACGGACTTTTATTATAGGGATCCATGAGAGAAAGTAAGACAGTAAAAATGTGCTTTGCAGACAAAATGTTAAAAATTTTAATGTCAGACAGGTCCTTAGCTATGGAAGGGAGAAGCCTCAAACCACTCAACCATTTGGTAGCAAGAGCTAAGCTTAGAGCTTGGATCTCCTGACCCCTGTGTCAGTGCCTTGTGGGATCTCAGTTCATCCAGGCCATGCCAGTGAAAGCCCCAATCCTAACCTCTAGGCAACCAGGGAACTCCCTCAGCATCTTTCCTCTTCAGCAAACTGCCTCAATGTCAGTGAACTGAAAACACACATGAAGAGAGAGACCTGAGTCTGATGTGGTACAGTCCTCCTTTATATCCCTGGGGGATTGGTTTCAGGACCCTCACAGATACAAAAATCCATGGATGCTCAAGTACCTTAGATAAAATGGGGAAATAGAACCCATGCGCATCCCTCCATAAATCATCTCTAGGTCACTTTTGATACCTAGTACATGCAAATGCTATGTAAATACGATATAAATAGTTCCCAGGGTGCAGGGAATTCAACTTTTGCTTTGAGGAGCTTTCTGGAATTTTTTTTTTTTGGTGGAGGTGGATATTTTCCACTGGGGTTGGTTGAATCCACAGATATGAAATCCATGGCTACCAAGGGCCAACTGTACGTACAAAAACAACATAAAGGTGTAAATCCTCATACCTGATCCTGGGTACTGGAAGACGTTCTGCTGCATCTGATTGATTCCAGTGCCAAACTGCCCACCCATGTTTCCTGTCATGCCTCTGTTCACCATGCTGCTGCGGTTGGCCAAGGGCGCCTCAGGATTTGCTGCCAGTTGTGAAAAAGGGCTGGTAGAGGCAGGTGGGGTTCCTGGATTTGTACCATAGTTTGGTGGGTAGGGGAATTGCTGCGGAGCACCCTGAGGAAGACGGGGGTTCCCCATTTGAACTGGCAGTCCAGATGAGGGAGGGAGGTTGTTCCCAAAGCTTTGCTGCCTCATGAGCATGGCTCTTTGCTGCTGTATTAGCTGCCTCTGTCGGTGCTGTTGACTATATAACTCCCGCTGGCGCTGTGCCAACATCTGGGCATTCAGGGGTGGCTAAAAAAGAGAGAAAAAAAATCTTCCCTTATTAATATTATTATGATTACCCCTTACCTTGGAAAGCTTACAGGATAAAGCCTACTAGCTTGGAGCAACAGAATATGCAGCAATTATCAGTGTACAAGGCAAACTAAAACAGAAAAAGGAAAAAAACCTCTTAAATAACATCCACAGGAGAGAAAATAAATTAAGTGCATTTTACATATTAAAGTCAAACAGGACTGAGAAAAGTCAAAGAAAACATATATTGATTAGTACTATAATGTAGGTCATGAAACCAGTTAAGAGAAACATGAAAATCATAGAGAAGAGAGAGAAAATGTGCCTGCTGATTTCTGTCTTATCTGGCATTAGGTTATTAGGGGACTTCTCATTTCCACAAAATTCACCACGTTTCTAGTATGGAGGATATTGGTTTTCTCTTTTCCCATGGAGATCATTTATTCCACTTAAATGAATAAAATGTGATTATAGGTGATTTCAATTTTCATTATACTTTTATGTATTTTCCAAATTATCTATAATGAATGTACATTATCTTTACAATTAGGAAAACCTATAAATACCATTAGAAAAGGAAGAATCAGAAATCTAGGATCCAAGGCCAAACAAATAGTCACTTAAAAAGAAAATCTTTAATTAGAAACAAAATAATACACAGAAATAAATGAACCCTGGTATTTTATAGCATTGTTGCAGTATGAGACTATTCCAGGCATTAGAGTAAGTGTTTTAATAGCTATAATATTATGAATGATGAAAGAAGTGGTAAAATTAGTTTGAAGTCTCCTTTTGGGCTACCTTTGGAGAAGGCAACAGCACCCCACTCCAGTACTCTTGCCTGGAAAATCCAATGGACGGAGGAGCCTGGTGGGATGCAGTCCATGGGGTCGCTAGGAGTCGGACACGACTGAGCGACTTCACTTTCACTTTTCTCTTTCATGCATTGGAGAAGGAAATGGCAACCCACTCCAGTGTTCTTGCCTGGAGAATCCCAGGGACGGGGGAGCCTGGTGGGTTGCCATCTCTGGGGTCGCACAGAGTCGGACACGACTGAGGCGACTTAGCAGCAGCAGTAGCAGTTTGGGCTACCTTGTGAAGCAACATGGCATGTCAACAAATCCTTCCTCAGAAAATGTCCATTCAGGTCGAGGAACTGATTAAAGCATACAGCTTCATAAAATGAAACTTGCCAACCAGAAGTAGCCCAATATGGAAGAAACTGACATATGACTTCTTAACAGAAGTTGTCTTTATGTGAATTCCAACAGTGGGGTTTTGTTTCCTTATAACCGATTTCCCCTTGCAGAACTAACCACTGAGACATTTAAGGCAAAGAAACCCAAGTCTGGATCCATGGAGATGCCAATATCTGCTGCTTAACAGGAGCGTCTATCAGTATGTATCCTTTGGTTAGTATTTGCCCTCAATCCAACTAGGTTCATGTTACAGAGAAAAGTTTGTCTGAATCCTTTCTAAAATACCTCATCTCCCCAATTTTTGAGTTCTTGGTTGGGAAATTAAAAAAAAAAAAAGTGGTTGAGAGAATTCCCTGGCGGTCCAGTGGCTGGGACTAAGTGTTTTCACTACTGTGGGCCCAAGTTCAATCCCTGGAGAACTAAGATCCCACAAGCCACATGGTGGGGCCAAAAAAAAAAAAAAAAAAAGTAGTTGAAGCAAAAATATTAAAGTATGTGCAGAAATAAGGAGGAAAGACTATATCACACTTAGAAGGCTACCTGGTTCTTTTTATGTTTCATTTCAATGGCTATGAGCTCACCCACAGGATTGTTAAAACAAAAACTGGAAAATGCTGATGCTCAGACTGAACAGAGAACACAAGGCAGTTGAGATAACTAAGCAACGTGACTGGGTTTTGATCAGGCTTCAGGTACTGTGCACACAGTCTCATATCCTTGGCTTCTTATTACTGATACTATTCAGGACAGCAGTAAGAGTTTTCTACTTAGTCATCTGATATCTAATAGCAATGACAACAATAACAATAAAACGAAACAAAGAATCCTCAGCTTTAGATCAAATATCAGTAGGGGGTATCAAAAGCTGATTATAAATTCATTCTAAAAGAACGCTACAGTACAAACATCATTAAGAGATAAGTTCACAGACCATTTCAAAAACACCTAAGTCAACACTCTTAAGAAACACAACTTGGGTTAAAGAAGTACTAACAATGCCTGGTTTTCTCACATTACCTGAGGTGTAATTTGCTGCTGCATGCCTGATCTCATATTGATGCCAACAGGAGCATTTGCTGCAAATTGGTTCAAGATAGCTTGCCGATTTTGGTGTATTAACTAGAGAAAAATACAACAGTGAGATAAACTTCTACATACAAATATATAGCATGGCCCTTTAGAGTAACATAAACTTTTTATTGATTATTAAGAGGTTTTAGTATTACAAGTTTAGTAAGATTATTTCCCACATTTGCCAAAAGGTGGCAATTCCTAACATTTATCAAATACTTTCTGCCTGCTGCTGCTGCTGCTGCTGCTAAATTGCTTCGGTCGTGTTTGACTCTGCGACCCCATAGACGGCTTCCTACCAGGCTCCGCCGTCCCTGGGATTCTCCAGGCAAGAACACTGGAGTGGGTTGCCATTTCCTTCTCCAATGCATGAAAGTGAAGTGAAAGTGAAGTTGCTCAGTCGTGTCCGACTCTTAGCAACCCCATGGACTGCATCCCACCAGGCTCCTCCGTCCATGGGATTTTCCAGGCAAGAGTACTAGAGTGGGGTGCCACTGCCTTCTCCTACAGAACTCTAAATATGGCAGAGCATTTAAAAGTAGAATACACACACAACATAAATATATATACAAGTACACACATGTATGTACATGCACATATGCCTATATACATATATTACATTTTATGTAATATTTTATGCTCTGCCAAATTTAGTGTTCTGCAGTGTTCTACAGTTTTCTGCAGTTTATACATACATATATATGCATACAAATATGCTTATCATGCTTTCTTTTTGTAATTTTTAAAACTCTTTATCTTGTATTGGGATATAGTCAGTTTTGGGAGGGCTTCAAAATCACTGCAGATGGTGACTGCAGTCATGAAATTAAAAGACACTTGCTATGACCAACCTAGACAGCATATTAAAAAGTAGAGACATTACTTTACCAACAAAGGTCCATCTAGTCAAAGCTATGGTTTTTTCCAGTAGTCAAGTATGGATATGAGAGCTGGACTTATAAAGAAAGCTGTGAGCCAAAAAATTGATGCTTTTGAACGGTGGTGTTGGAGAAGACTCTTGAAAGTCCCTTGGACTGCAAGGAGATTCAACCAGTCCATCCTAAGGGAAATCAGTCCTGAATATTTACTGGAAGGACTGATGCTGAAGCTGAAACTCCAATACTTTGGCCACCTGATGTGAAGAACCGACTCATTGGAAAAGACTCTGATGCTGGGAAAGTTTGAAGGTGGGAGAAGAAGGGGACAACAGAAGATGAGATGGTTGGATGGCATCACGGACGCGATGGATATGAGTTTGAGTAGGCTCCGGGANAAAAAAAAAAAAAAAAAAGTAGTTGAAGCAAAAATATTAAAGTATGTGCAGAAATAAGGAGGAAAGACTATATCACACTTAGAAGGCTACCTGGTTCTTTTTATGTTTCATTTCAATGGCTATGAGCTCACCCACAGGATTGTTAAAACAAAAACTGGAAAATGCTGATGCTCAGACTGAACAGAGAACACAAGGCAGTTGAGATAACTAAGCAACGTGACTGGGTTTTGATCAGGCTTCAGGTACTGTGCACACAGTCTCATATCCTTGGCTTCTTATTACTGATACTATTCAGGACAGCAGTAAGAGTTTTCTACTTAGTCATCTGATATCTAATAGCAATGACAACAATAACAATAAAACGAAACAAAGAATCCTCAGCTTTAGATCAAATATCAGTAGGGGGTATCAAAAGCTGATTATAAATTCATTCTAAAAGAACGCTACAGTACAAACATCATTAAGAGATAAGTTCACAGACCATTTCAAAAACACCTAAGTCAACACTCTTAAGAAACACAACTTGGGTTAAAGAAGTACTAACAATGCCTGGTTTTCTCACATTACCTGAGGTGTAATTTGCTGCTGCATGCCTGATCTCATATTGATGCCAACAGGAGCATTTGCTGCAAATTGGTTCAAGATAGCTTGCCGATTTTGGTGTATTAACTAGAGAAAAATACAACAGTGAGATAAACTTCTACATACAAATATATAGCATGGCCCTTTAGAGTAACATAAACTTTTTATTGATTATTAAGAGGTTTTAGTATTACAAGTTTAGTAAGATTATTTCCCACATTTGCCAAAAGGTGGCAATTCCTAACATTTATCAAATACTTTCTGCCTGCTGCTGCTGCTGCTGCTGCTAAATTGCTTCGGTCGTGTTTGACTCTGCGACCCCATAGACGGCTTCCTACCAGGCTCCGCCGTCCCTGGGATTCTCCAGGCAAGAACACTGGAGTGGGTTGCCATTTCCTTCTCCAATGCATGAAAGTGAAGTGAAAGTGAAGTTGCTCAGTCGTGTCCGACTCTTAGCAACCCCATGGACTGCATCCCACCAGGCTCCTCCGTCCATGGGATTTTCCAGGCAAGAGTACTAGAGTGGGGTGCCACTGCCTTCTCCTACAGAACTCTAAATATGGCAGAGCATTTAAAAGTAGAATACACACACAACATAAATATATATACAAGTACACACATGTATGTACATGCACATATGCCTATATACATATATTACATTTTATGTAATATTTTATGCTCTGCCAAATTTAGTGTTCTGCAGTGTTCTACAGTTTTCTGCAGTTTATACATACATATATATGCATACAAATATGCTTATCATGCTTTCTTTTTGTAATTTTTAAAACTCTTTATCTTGTATTGGGATATAGTCAGTTTTGGGAGGGCTTCAAAATCACTGCAGATGGTGACTGCAGTCATGAAATTAAAAGACACTTGCTATGACCAACCTAGACAGCATATTAAAAAGTAGAGACATTACTTTACCAACAAAGGTCCATCTAGTCAAAGCTATGGTTTTTTCCAGTAGTCAAGTATGGATATGAGAGCTGGACTTATAAAGAAAGCTGTGAGCCAAAAAATTGATGCTTTTGAACGGTGGTGTTGGAGAAGACTCTTGAAAGTCCCTTGGACTGCAAGGAGATTCAACCAGTCCATCCTAAGGGAAATCAGTCCTGAATATTTACTGGAAGGACTGATGCTGAAGCTGAAACTCCAATACTTTGGCCACCTGATGTGAAGAACCGACTCATTGGAAAAGACTCTGATGCTGGGAAAGTTTGAAGGTGGGAGAAGAAGGGGACAACAGAAGATGAGATGGTTGGATGGCATCACGGACGCGATGGATATGAGTTTGAGTAGGCTCCGGGAGTTGGTGATGGACAAGAAGGCCTGGTGTGCTGCAGTCCACGGGGTTGCAAAGAGTCAGACATGACTGAGTGACTGAAGTGAACTGACAGTCAATTAAAAATGCTGTGACAGTTTTACGTGAATAGTAAAGGGATTCAGCCATATCTACATATCCCCCAAACTCCCCTCACATCCAGGCTGCCACATAACAAGTTCCATGTGCTATACAGTAGGTCCTTGTTGGTTATCTATTTTATATTATGCTTTTAAAAACTCATTAATATTTAGTTATTTCAGACATAATGTGCAATAATCGAGGAAAAAGAAACAGCAGCCTTGGTCTTAAAGGGTTGTGAGTAAAAAAGTACATATACATAGGGAACACTCTCTAAAGGTCCGGAAGATGAATGGAAAAGTTGAGGTACTTCTGACTTGGAGGGTACCTGTCTGATGGGCATGTATTTGGGAAAAATCCAATGTGATTTCATTAGCTGGAGAGAATTATGTAAGAAACAAATGGTCTGAGAAAATGGACTATTTATTTAACTAGAAGAAGTAATTATACTTTAGAACAGCATTTCCCAAATTGGTGTTCTAAAGAACATTGTTCTGCAGGATATTAATAGATGTGCCAGGAAAATAGCATGCTGTGCTGTATTAACCATTGGAAATAATGGGTTACACAAGGTGAAACAGATTTCTTTAGTGTAGTAATTCTATGAGCCTTCAATTGGCTAAAGCACATTGTGGAGCTCCAAGGAGGGGAATAACTATGCAATTCATTTATTGTGAACTTTTTTTCTGACATATAGCCATTTATTATTATTTCCTAGAACAGCCTTCTATGGTACACTAGTTTGAAAGATATTGTCTATATCAGGCTCAGGATTCCATATCAGAGGTATGCCTTAACTTTAGCAGGTAACGAAACAAGCATCCTTAGAAAGGGTATTTCCTGATAAACAATCTACTGCTTCAAGGATTACTTGTCTAATAACTTGATATGAATGAACTGGTAAGGGAGATATAATAATAACAATAATATAACAACCTTGTTTTGTGTTGATATAGTACTTTATAATTTATAAATTTCTTATAGTCAACCTATCAATATATTTTAATATCTTCATATTTAATACATTTAATAAATTTTAATATACTATTTACAAACTAGAAAGTCTCTGAAAGTTTTATAAGAGACTCCAAAGAGCTGTAAATAGTGATTAAATCTCTCACCTCTAACAAACTCAATTCTTAACTCTGGTTTCATTCATTTTTTGACTCCAATAATTCATGGGGTTGCAAAGAGCTGGACATGACTGAGTGACTAAACTGAACTGAACTGAGATTAGAAAACAAAATGACTTGGAGGGAGAAGCCCAATATAATATAAATATTACAATTTTAACTTTCAGGTACTGTGGAATAGGATAAAACATTCTGAATCACATCAAAAATAAAGATAACCAATATTATGTCTCTAAAAGTCAAAGAGGCTCTTAAAAGTCTGAAAATCTACATACTTCTTAAACTCAAACTTATGTCAGATCTTAGACATAAGTTTAAATTAACCATTAGTTTTACAAAGATTTATCAAAAAACTTGGTATACGCAAGACACTAAATAAAGTCTGAAGCCTACAAAAGTGAGTAAATTTCTATTTTCTGGGAATTCCCTGTTGAGGTCAATACAAAACAGTGCAATGCACAAGTTATAGGCTGAATATATAGAGAGATGTACAGCAGCATGGGGCAGCAACTAACTTAGCCTAGGACATGAAGGCAGGGACCAAGAGCATGAGTGAGCTCAATGGGACCTTGAAAGATGAGAATGCCAGGTGGCAAAGAGGGTAGTAGAGTAAATTCAAGGCAGAAGGAACTGCAAGTCTAAAAACCGAAGACACAGGGAATGAAAACAGGTGAAGAAAAGTAACACTGCCAGGAGTGTGGGAGTTGGGATTCCAAACTGACAGCTTTATATATTCTTTGCATTGTGAGATAACGTGAAAATGAAATGGTTGGGGACAGAGGAAAAATGAGAAGTAATAAAAATGAAAAAATAACCTTAGAAAAATAAATCAAAATCTTATAAAAATAAATCTTTATAAAATAAATAAATTTCTAGAAGTAGAAGGAATTGTTCTAAAAGCAGCAATCTGTAAGCACTTTCTGTTAAATAAAAATGATCTATTCCTACCCTCAGAAAAACTCTTATTTTCCCCTTCCCTTGACTATCTGTGTGTACAACCTAACACTGTGTACAACAATTTCACTCTGGCCTGCCTCTTCTTTCTGATTACTAAAATTTTACCCGTTTTCCAGCAACGTCTTCCAAAGAAGTTCTCCTAAAAGGATCACCATGTCCATAATCTCCCCGAAATCCTAATTTTTGTTAGTTAGAAGTGGGGAGGAGAGAGGTTGATAATCATTAGAGCTGGTAACACAAATTCAAAAGCAAGCCTATAAAGGTCTCATTGACAGGCTTGTTGTATTACTAAAGGAGATGTATGTGGGGCTTGTGGTCAGTGGAAAAACACAAACCCAGCCTATGTGTATAAAATGCACACATGTGTGTGCACACACACACAATTGAGGCTTGCTGTCACTTTGTCTGTCTGAATGGATTTTTTTTCCAATGCCTTAGCAAGAAGTCCTCCTACAGAAAACCTAAAAGATGATTATCTTGTCAAGAAGTTCTCAACCAGCGGTATTCTGCCCCATAAAGGAGAGTTGGCAATACATGAAGACATTTTTGGTTATCACAACTTGGGGAGGGGCTGCTCCTAGTATCTGGTGGGTAGAGGCAAGGGATGCTGCTAAACATCCCCCAGTGCACCAGAAGCACCCCCTTAACAAGAATTACCCAGTTTCAAAACACTAATAGTGATGAGGCTGAGAATCCTGATTTTCACCATGTAAATTATTGCCAAGACAAAGATTTTCTTAAGGAAGCTTATTCTTTTATCAAGCAGTTTTTATTGCCACAAAGTTTTGTTTCTCATCTAGAATTAAAAAAACAAAAAAAAACCAAAAAAAAAACCCCAAAAAACCTCTTTCTGAACCACAGTTGGTTTAATCTGCAGATGCGGAACCTGAAGAAACAGAGAGCTGAGTAAGTTTTGAATACCCCAGGCTGATGAAAAGCTCTGAAAACTGCCTCTATCTCTTTATTCTTTGTATTCCTCTCAGGACCTGGTACAGTCACCATAAACATGTTCTGTGAAAAATTAAATACAGGGGAGCTAGTAACTATTTCTTATTCTTGTGTTGTCTAGTGTTGAATGACAAGTTATAACAAGAAGCAGTTTATCTTAAGTAGTATTCAGAACATATTAATACTATACCCTCGCTTTGTATCTCTTTTTTCCCTTCTCTTCCCTTAATTTCCCTTTGTGTCTTTATTTCACACTAACATTTAAAAACTATTCCTTTTTAGTCTATCATTAAAAGTTTTTCACCTTATGCCATCTCTTTCTTTCTCCCTTTCATCATCTTCCTCTTTTTAAGCGGCAGGGAAGCACATTTTATATTATTTGTTGTATTTATTGAATATAATTTCATAATAATAGTGAGTATTTACTAAATGGGACTTACATGCCAAGCACTCTGTTAAGAGCTTTATATCCAAGCTCTACATCTATTAATGGCTTCCCTGGTGGCTCAGGGATAAAGAATCCACCTGCCGCCTATAATACAGGGGACATGAGTTCAACCTGGGTTGAGAAGATACCCTGGAGGAGGAAATGGCAACCCACTCCAGTATTCTTGCCTGGAAAATCCCATGGACAGAGGTGCCTGGTGGACTATGATCCATGGGGTCGAAAGAGAGTGGGACATGACTTAGCGAATAAACAACAACATCTATTAATGTTATCTCATTTAATCCACATACCACCTAAGAGGTAAAGGAATTATTTATTAGATTCTTTTTAAAGATGAGAAATCATAGGCTTTAATATGATAAATAATTTTACTACTGACCCACCTCACGTAAGGTTAGAACTAGGACTTGAAACCAGAGCTAACTCTATCATGCTGCCGCTCTAATAAATTTAGCTCCTTCTTCCTCTTCCTTCCTCTATTAGTAAGGCTACAGAGAACTTCTTTAAATGCTTTTTTTAAAAATCCAAAGCAAAACAGACATATGGCTAAAGAAATACAAAAGAGTAATAACAACAGAAGCAACAACCTACATTTCTGCTCCCATTTCCCAGAGGATAGTTTTAGCCATTTGGGTTTCTAGTTCTTAATGATTACCCTTATAACTGCAGCTTATACAGTCCTAAATATTTATGTCATTACACCTGCACATTATTTGTCATGAAAGAAAATATTTATCAGCAGTATCTCTTGATGCTCTACATTAGAAATTAAGCTGTGCTTCAAAATTATTAATTTAATAATTATACAAGATGCTCATCCTTAATATTTTTTATCTCAGAAAATGGAAGTAAATTGCTTTGAAACTCTCGGTGATAAAGGACTTTGTTATGAGCCAGCAGTCTTTAATTGAATGAGTCTCCCTTATTCTTATCAGAGCAGACTAAGGATGACTTTTTGTGTCATAAAGGGTCTAGGGGTGGACCTAACACCTTTAGTGCACTGGGTTGGCCAAAAAGTTCATTTGAATTTTTCCACAACATCCTATGGAAAACCCACACCAACCTTTTGGTCAATCCAATAGCATTTGGGCTGTCTTGTTACATAGAGCTATTAGCACATCCCTTTAAAAAGGATCACCTGTTGAACAAGGGTACTCACCTGCTGTTGTCCTTGCAGTCGTTGTTGAAGTTGAAGTCTAAGTTGGTTGGGTGCAGCTGGAGGTCTGTTTAGCGTTTGCCTGGGCTGCATGCCCATGCCAGGTGAAAAAGCACCTCGAGGAGGTGTTACTTGAACAGGCATAGTCCCCAGTGAAGGTTTTTGCCTGACCATGCCTTGGAAAGGGCTAGAGAGACTGGCAGTAGGCGAAGGAGAAGAATAAGGCTGGGAATAAAGGTTGGGTCTTTCTTCCATCATCAACGGTGGTGTCGCTTGCTGTGGTGGAAATCTCTCTGATAATACATCTAATCCACCTCCCTGTTGGAAAATAAGCCAGAACATTTTACAAATACATTTCTGCCAATGAATGATATGCTTCTCTATACAATTTTGGATCTGAAGATCATATGAAGCTCTCCAGAAGTTTGCTATTAATACTTAAAGGAATCACTTATGAAAGTTGCTTCTGAAATGGAGTAATAGATTAATGTTTAAAATCTCAGTAAAGAGAGATGAAAATATGGTTAAAATGAAGGCCCTAAACCAATGAAATAAAGCTAAATGGTTTGAAAAGAACCTCACTTCGAAGCCTATGAATCAACAAATGTTAAATTGAATAGATTACCATGAGAAGTAGATTCCTAAAGAAGGGATTAATTTTTCTATGTCAAATATAGAATTCATGCTTTTATCTTGTTTGAAAAAAAAATTCATAGCTGACCTAACAAAATGCCATAGGGCTATGGCTCTCAAACTTTTTGACTGTTACTTATTGAAAGAAATATAATTTAAGTTATGACCTACTGTTTGTGTATGTAACTGAAAACAGAGTTTCATGAAACATAACTTTCCCTTTTTCTGCATTCTGATAGTCTTTATTCTACATTATTCTATCCATTAAGAAAAATACTGGTCATGATGCACTAAACTGATTTTTTAACTCCAGAGTCTCAAAAATACTAACCTGGAAGTTGGAATGTCATGGAACATATAGGCTGAAGTCTAGCATGAATGAAGGATAAATTAAGTCCTAAAATAAGAAGTAATACTATAAAATCTGGATTCTATTCTAGGGAGAGCTTCTAAGATTATGTTCCATAGTAAAAGGCTATAACTCTGTAATTATTATCACAGGCTTTTTGTTTTAAAAGCCCATTATTTAATTATTATGTATTTTGATAACTTTCACAAAGGTAAATTATAAAATAGCTACCATACAGTGAGAGTCATATGGAAAGGTCTTGCTTAAAAGTAATTTTCTAGCTTTTCAGGGCTGCATCATCTAAAAAAATGCCAACTGTAGTAAATACCTGAACAAGCTTGTCAATTCCCAAAGCTCTGTCTAGTTCAGCTAGTTCAGTTTCATCTTTTCCACTGAGGAAGGATACCAGCTGTTCAAGAAGGGCCTTCTCATCATTTCTTCCTTCGACTGTTGTTGGTGGACAGAGAAGTTCATCTAATTGTGAACTAATACACTGGCTGAAGAATCAAAAGATAAGAAAAATAAAGACTGATATACCGAATAAGTATTCAACCTTAAGAACACAAATATACATACACATATATGCAAATCTAGTTCTAGGAAATTGCTGAGATTTTTTTAAAGCCAATTCTTATGCAATGAAATTTTCTATACTTAATGTGCAGAAATTTATGAACATTTGGTATGCAGCTTGAATATATTTTTCATTATTTTGTCAATCACTGAACTTTGTTTCCACATTCTTCATGTTAGCTTACAGAAATAGCCTGACCAAACATAGTTAAGAGAAAATAATTTTTAATAGAAGTAAAAAATAAAAATCAACCAAAAACTAAAAAAAAAAAATCATTTAGTCTAAATAAAAATTTATACTATTTATTCTATTTATATTCTATAGGTGCAATTAATTATTGATAATTGAACCATATGAAAACAGTACATATTATATTACTTAACTTTTAAGGATGATCAAATCATGCTGATAACATGACAAAAGAAATCAAACTAGAAAAATGCTCAGTGTAACCAACACTCAGTGTTAACCAACAAATTGTTGATTACATGTAGGAAATACATAGTCTAATCCAATTGATATCAATTGATGCA
Organism: Oreotragus oreotragus; assembly: GCA_006410675.1. Lineage (NCBI taxonomy): Eukaryota > Metazoa > Chordata > Mammalia > Artiodactyla > Bovidae > Oreotragus > Oreotragus oreotragus. The sequence goes on from SJYX01021093.1 coordinate 21,961, forward strand.
TAAAACTTAAAGATATATAGAAAATTACACTAGTACTAATACTACTTCTATAATGATAAGGATTCTTCTTTGGGGAAGGTAAACAAGGCTAGAGGTCATAATTAAGGTTTCACACTCAATGCTACCTAGTTATCCTTTGGTTGCTATATATGAGATGCACTATATGTGTTGGAATAGAGCTACCTGTGTGGATTAAGAAATCAAATTCTACTCAAGTGGGGATACTACGCAGATGTAGAAAGTATCTTCCCTTCTTATGTATTCTTGCTCCAAACAAAGAGAAAAGCTGGACAAAATAATTATACAATTAAGAACTCAAGAGCAATAGAGTTGTGCTGAGGCCAATTCATCTACCAGTCCCAGAAATTTTATGGTAATTAATCAAAGCAAAGTAAGAGATGAAAAATAAAGCTGCATACTATATCAATCTCTTGGTAATTAAAATATACGTTAGTCTTGCAGTCATGCAGTAAATAAATCTGTTTGATTTGGTGTCCTCCCCCATTCTTTTCATTAAACCTTCATCTTCCATTAATATCTATAAAACACCAATACAAACTGGAATCTAGTTTGGGAAAAGCCATTCTTTGCTGTAGAAGATGGTATCTATTACTTGATAATATACAAAATGTACTACTCACTCTTCTGGCTTATTCTGATTTACAGCTGTCACTGTATTATTTGCCCATGGAATCTGATCACCAGTTCCTGGTTGTCCAAACTGGTTATCAATTGCTTCTAATTCCAGTTCAGGTAATCCTGGTTAAAGAAAGAAAGGTAAGAAGTCAGGATGTATTAAAACAGAAGATAATATTTTCCAGAAGTAATATATTAAATAGTAGAGTGAGATTTCCCCTATAAAATACTACCTCAATGATACAAAAGTCACTTATTCAGAAACTTACTCTATCTAGAATGTGACATAATAACAGGTAAATGAAACAGTGAGAAAAGTTCTTTGAATCAAACAGAATCTGGACTTCCTTGGTTGTCCAGTGGCTAAGACTCCATGCTCCCAATGTGGGGAGCCCAGGTTCAATCCCTGGTTGGGGAACTAGACCCTACATGCCACAACTAAGACTCAGCACAACCAAATAAATAAATAAGTAAACAAAATAAATGCAAAGAAAATGTGACGTTAAAGGTTTTTATACAGTACCATAAGAGAATAACTTAGAACTTCTCCAGAAATTACTGATTTTAAAGATGATCATAACCATTTCAGTTAACTGCACTTTCAGTCTTATACCCTATTCAGTTCAGTCGCTCAGTCATGTCTGACTCTGCGACCCCATAAATTGCAGCACACCAGGCCTCCCTGTCCATCACCAACTCCCGGAGTTCACCCAAACTCATGTGTATCGAGTCGGTGATGCCATCCAGCCATCTCATCCTCTGTTGTCCCCTTCTCCTCCTGCCCTCAGTCCCTCTCAGCATACAATATGCTATAAGTAGGGACAGTGCTACTGTCATGAAATGTTTGAGAGATGCAAGTAAAAGATAAAATATGCTCTGTAAAAGGCAGAATCAGAAGCTAAAGTGCACTGCAAACTGGGGCCATTTAGTAAATAGACAAAACTCTACAGGGGTTAACTAAGACTACAGCTGTAACAATAATGGTATGATAATTGTTGTCTATAATGATGACAAATGAAAAAGAGAGGATGAATTATGCTTTATGGTGTAGTGGTAAAGAATTCGCCTGCCAATACAAGAGACACAGGAGATGCAGGTCTGATCCTTGGGGCAGGAAAATCTTCTGGAGTAGAAATGGCAACCCACTCTAGTATTCTTGCCTGGAGAATGCCATGGACAGAAGAACCTGGTGAGCTACAGTCCCCGAGGTTGCAAAGAGTGGGGCACAACCAAGCAGAGCACTACAATACAATGGAAGATGGGAGAACGTACAATTTTTTTTGAAAGCTTTGATTACTTATATTAGGGAAAAAACTGTAAAGAACCTAAATTCCAGACATTCACTGATTGATGGATTATGGTATAGATATTTATTACATTCTGATAAATGAAAAAGGAAAAAAGTATAATCCAATACATTAAGTTCAGGATGAGTCTATTCTTAGAATTATAAAATTTCTATATATTAATAGAAAAAATCTGGTAAGCTATATATTCTTGGTAGATTTTAGGTTGTGAGACTAAGGATTACTTTATTTTCTTTAAATGTTTCTGATGGCTATTTGTAATCTTGAAAAGGAATAAAATTTATATGTTGAAGCCCTAACCCCTTGTACTTCAGAATGTCATTATATTTGGCAACAAGGCTTTGAGTGAAGTGATTAAGAGCTGTCAGGGTGGCTCTACTTCAAACACTTCAATGTAACTGGTGTTATAAGAAGAGGTGATGAGGACAGAGATGACACAGACAGAGATCAGCATACAATATGCTATAAGTAGGGACAGTGCTACTGTCATGAAATGTTTGAGAGATGCAAGTAAAAGATAAAATATGCTCTGTAAAAGGCAGAATCAGAAGCTAAAGTGCACTGCAAACTGGGGCCATTTAGTAAATAGACAAAACTCTACAGGGGTTAACTAAGACTACAGCTGTAACAATAATGGTATGATAATTGTTGTCTATAATGATGACAAATGAAAAAGAGAGGATGAATTATGCTTTATGGTGTAGTGGTAAAGAATTCGCCTGCCAATACAAGAGACACAGGAGATGCAGGTCTGATCCTTGGGGCAGGAAAATCTTCTGGAGTAGAAATGGCAACCCACTCTAGTATTCTTGCCTGGAGAATGCCATGGACAGAAGAACCTGGTGAGCTACAGTCCCCGAGGTTGCAAAGAGTGGGGCACAACCAAGCAGAGCACTACAATACAATGGAAGATGGGAGAACGTACAATTTTTTTTGAAAGCTTTGATTACTTATATTAGGGAAAAAACTGTAAAGAACCTAAATTCCAGACATTCACTGATTGATGGATTATGGTATAGATATTTATTACATTCTGATAAATGAAAAAGGAAAAAAGTATAATCCAATACATTAAGTTCAGGATGAGTCTATTCTTAGAATTATAAAATTTCTATATATTAATAGAAAAAATCTGGTAAGCTATATATTCTTGGTAGATTTTAGGTTGTGAGACTAAGGATTACTTTATTTTCTTTAAATGTTTCTGATGGCTATTTGTAATCTTGAAAAGGAATAAAATTTATATGTTGAAGCCCTAACCCCTTGTACTTCAGAATGTCATTATATTTGGCAACAAGGCTTTGAGTGAAGTGATTAAGAGCTGTCAGGGTGGCTCTACTTCAAACACTTCAATGTAACTGGTGTTATAAGAAGAGGTGATGAGGACAGAGATGACACAGACAGAGAGATGACCGTGAGGACACAGCAAGAAGAAAGCTATCTGCAAGCTAGTGAGAGAGGCCTCAGAAGACAGCAAACCTACTGACCCTCCTCAACCTGAACTTCCAGCCTTCAGCTTGTGAGAAAATAAATGGCTATCGTTTAAGTCACTGGTCTGTGGTATTTTATTATTATGGCAGCCCTAGTAAGCTAACAAAAACTAAAAATGCCTTAGTGGCTTAAAAATATATACAATTAGGTAGAATTCCTCATTTTAATGAATGGAGATAAGTAGATTTAAGGATGCCCCTCCAACTTATTTAATGCTGCATACTGATAATTATTAACTGCATAAAACATGTTAGGCTCACTTAATCTAACTTGACTACATATTGAAATATACTCAATATTTAGTATGAATGAAATATAGGAGTGCACATAAACATACATTCACTTCTAAATACAAACAATTATAGCTTGCAATTAAACTTGTCTTCTCTAGCATGACAAATGATACAGAAATCAAATTCTGTATGATTCCTGGGGGAAAAAAAAGCAAAAAAATACCAAACAACAACAATAAAAGGTGAAAGGAAAGTAATCACTTAATTCTTCTCATTATTTCAATCAGAAAGTTGGTCAGAGAAGATTATCTGAAGTTGTCCCTTTGCTCTGCTCCACACAATAATTCCTGTCTTATTCCATTTTAGAAATCTAACATAAACAAAATCATTATATTTAAGAGTCAAAGAAAATTTACATGGCTGTCTACCATCTAGACTTAGTATCATAGAATAGTTTATTTGACTCAGTAACAGGACATAGTATCTCACAGTAGTCTTGATGGGAAAAAAAGGTTACGAAAACAAGTTGGATAAAATATTTTCAAAATAAAGCAAGATTATTGTGCTAAATTTGGTGACTAGGAGAAAAAACCCAATCAACCACTGATTCAATTAAAAGTTTTGTTTGCATAGGCTATACACTTAAAAGAAGCTGTTTTTTATTCTAAAAGTCACTTTAACATTTTGACTTCTTTGTAGAAACTGACTTCTTTAAAAAAAAATTCAATTTGCTGGAATGTTTTACAAAATACACAATTTATCTCTCTTTATCCAGGGAATAAGCCTACTACTTTTGGTCATGTTTGTGTTTCTGTTACAAACATAAGTATATATATATGTTACACAAGATAGGCATAGTGATTTTTAAAGAGACACATTACTGTGTTTACTAGTATCTGCTGGAGAAGGCAATGGCACCCCACTCCATGCATTGGAGAAGGAAACGGCACCCCACTCCAGTGTTCTTGCCTGGAGAATCCCAGGGACGGGGGAGCCTGGTGGGCTGCAGTCTATGGGGTCGCACAGAGTCGGACACGACTGAAGTGACTTAGCAGCTGGAGAGAGGCAGTTGATGTGGGGGTAGAAAACAAGCTATTAGGGACTCCTGATCAAGCTGTTAATTTTTTTTAATAATCTGTGCAAAGGATTCAGCATATTTTCTCCATTTTAAATATGGTTAAAATAAAATCTCATATCCCCATTAGACACAGTGATTTCAGCTAAACAAACAAACCCTTATATTATTAAAAAATTTTAAAACTCCTTCTGCACACAAAGTAGAAAGCATTGTTAAATCAATAGAGTGACTTTTGCACATTTTACTCCACTAAGAGTTGATTCAGCATTTAGTGATTTTGATGTTCACAGTTAATTTTCTTCAGCTGTTGATAAAGAGATTCTGGTTCAGTTTTGTGTTACATTTGGCTGTTGGCTATGCACAGCAGCTATAGTGTTTTATTCGACTAATTTCTTTACTATACAAAAAGAACTATAAATCAGTAAGATAAAAACTGAATAACCCAGTAGAGAACAGGTCACAAAAAAGCACTGAAAAGTGATCAACCTAATTTCACAATAATAGAAATACATATTGAAACTACACTGAGATACTTAAAAAACTCATCAGATTGGCAAAGATGAAAAAGTACATAATTCAAACTATTAGAAAGGATGTGTAGAAAGAAGAACATTATCACGGTGTTAACTGGCATAAGAAAGGCCATTTGGCAAAATCCATCTATGCTTTGACCCAGCAATTCCGTTCAGAATTTACAGTTCAGATATACTCTTAGATGTGGCCAACTATCTGTTCTATGTAAGATTATTAATTATAGTCCTGCAGCAGCAAAACATGCCTACCAATAGTCACAACACACTAAACACAACCTCAAAAACAGGGAACTAAAAATGTATTTTTTAAAATACTGAAAATGTTTTATGTGAAACATTTATTTTTAGTTATGCAACACTCAGTGTACTACAGATTAATAAAATTAAAAAAAAATTTAAACCTCAGAATGTGTATGTTCATAGAAAAAAAAATGAGCAGGAGGTCATTCATTCACTTCAGCAGTGTTGCCAGTGTTCAAATATTTTTGGAATTCTTCTAGAACTGTCATATCTAGTATACAAGCTCTTCAAGAAAATACTTCTAACTACATCTAACTTTGATTCTGATTTTTTTTAAAGTATTATTCTTTTTGAATCAACAAATTTGGCTCCAAATTACTTCACAAAACTTCAAAAGTCAAATCCACCTTTAAAATATAGGAATTTGAAGACGGACAAAAAGACATGGCAGAGGTTCTGAAGGTACTGCTAAGAGAGCACATTATATATGTTTTGATCAAGATCTTCCTAAATTCTTTTAATGTGCTCTTATAGTACATTTCTAACAAAATTACTTAAGTCACGTGGTCACACTGCATGGGAGTGTGTGTGTGTGTGCCTATAAACAATGTGCTTTGAAACCAGGCAGGCTGAAATTTAAATCCTGGTTCTGCGTACACTAACTGGATAACTTTGGGCAAGCTTTTAACTGTGTGTGTGTTTTTTCTCTCTTTGGACCTTAGTTTTCTTGTACGTAAACAGATCTATGGAACATTTTTGGTTCAATGTGACAGATTTACCATCTCTTTTATTCTACACCCAAAATTTTCATGGAAATAAAGGAAATTGAAAGGGGACAATAAATCTACAGCTGAAGGAGAGGTAAAAGAAGTAACATGGTAGCTGACTAGAACAATGAAAACAAAACAGATGGGAAGATAAAACTGATGGAGAAGTTCACCTAAACTAAAACACTTACATTAGGACAAAAGGGAGATTTTCCAAAAGAGGGAGTTACTCAGAGGGACACGAGAACAACTCCAGGCTCAGTGGTCATTTGAGCAAGTAAAGGAACAGGCCACGGGTGATTGCCGGGATAATTAAAGGACAACTGAACAGCTGTCACCAGGCCCTGCTCTGAGTGCAGCTGACTCTGGCGTCTGCCCATGGGATTAAAGTGGTGAGGACATGACTCAGTGTGGGAGTTCTGCCCAGGGAATCTCCCAAAGTGGGTGTGAGGGCTGCCACGAGGGATTTCCCTCTCACCAGCCCCCACTCCTTCACAGCAACAACTGAGCATCAGGGCTGCTATAATCAGAACCTACATTCACTGCCAGAGCAAAAGGGCCTCTCACTCTAGCTGAAGAGAACTCTAGCTACCACGGTGTTCCATTCTAGGTCTTTTTTAGTGTACGTTCACAGACAGCCCTGGTTCACCAAAACATTCAAGAAAAGTCAACAGCAAAGAAACAAACTTTGAAGAAAAAAGGATTGTTACAGAAAATGGATGAACCCTAAAGTATGCCAAAATTATCAATACACAGATTTAAAAGTCTATCATATAAATAAAAGGCAATAGACTTCTATGAAAAAAATTTCCACACACATGATTGCTACAATTTAAAGAACTCAACAGACTGACTGAGGAGCAGGATGGATATGGTTGAAGATTCAGTTTTGATCTGGAAAATCTGGCCCAGAGATTCTCTCAGAATACAGTGCATATGGGCAAGGGCAAGGTAAGTGTGACAGAAAAGATAAGTGACATGGCAGATAGATCCAGGAGTTTGAATAGGTGGTGAATAGTTCAACTGTCCTACGCGAGACTTTTGGGCACAAAGTTAAGGCATGGAATCAGCCAACTGATAATGGAGTCTGGCTCGGGTGAAAGGTAGTGGTGGACAGGGTAGAGGCTAGAGGTGGCAAAGACTCAGAGGCTAGTCTCTTACCTTTGTGAGTTATTATATTTTTGTCCTCATCTTCTTTTTTCTTTCTCCAGTCCTTTGTCCTCTTTTCCTTTCTCTTCTCCTTGTTTCTTTCTTGTTTGCATGGAAACACAGTCTGCAGCGATCACCCTCTCCTCATTTACCTCATTTCACTCCTCTCTCTCTGGCTTTCAGCAACACTACAGCCCAAGGTTTAACAGATTCTGACCTCAGTTCAGTTAGTTCAGTCACTCAGTCTGAACAAACTGATAACCTACTCAGATCAGTTCAGTTCAATCACTCAGTTGTGTCTGACTCTTTGCAACCCCTTGGACTGCAGCACGCCAGGCTTTCCTGTCCATCACCACCTCCCAGATCTCACTCAACTCATGTTCATCAAGTCGGTGATGCTATCCAATCATCTCATGTTCTGTTATCCCATTCTCCTCCAGCCTTCAATATTTCCCAGCATCAGGGTCTTTTCCGATGAGTTGGTTCTTCACATCAGGTGGCCAAAGTATTGAAGCTTCAGCTTCAGCATCAGTCCTTCCAATGAATATTCAGGATTGATTTCCTTTAGGATTGACTGGTTGGATCTCTTTGTAGTCCAAGAAACTCTCAAGAGTCTTCTCCAACACCACAGTTCAAAAGCAACAACTCTTCAGCGCTCAGCTTTCTTTATAATCCAACTCTCACATCTGTACATGGACTACTGGAAAAACCATAGCTTTGACTAGACAGACCTTTGTTGGCAAAGTAATGAATCTGCCTTTTAATATGCTATCTAGGTTTGTCATAGCTTTTCTTCCAAGGAGCAAGTGTCTGGCCTATTTACAAACTTTTCCAGGTGATGCTAGTGGCAAAGAATCTGCCTAACAATGTAGGAGAGGTAAGAGATGCAGGTTCAATCCCTGGGTTGAGAAGATACCCTAGAGGAGAAAATGACAACCTATTCCAGTATTCTTGCTTAGAAAATCCCATAGGCAGAGGAGCCTGGTGGGCTACAGTCCGTGGGGTCTCAAAGAGTTGGACATGACTGACTGACTGAGCACATGTACACAAAGCTGTTTTCAGGGCAGGAAATCTCAAGAGAGAAGAAGGAGCTATTTGACTCAAGATGGATTATTAATGAAAACATTCCACTTTCACAGACTGGAGAGCTAGAAGACACTTTCTATTTTTATTAACTTTAATTTTCATCAACTTAACACATATACAAAACTTTAAAAGTCAGAACCAAAAGGTCTATGAATAAGAGTAGTTTTCTGTCTTGCCCCTTCTGACCCTTTGATTACTCCCCTTTCAACAGACACAGCCATTCATAACTTGTCTGTTTTCTTTGGCATCTGCCTATTTCTAAAATATCTCCATTTTAAGTTTCTGAGTACCCATCACGATAGATGGGGCTTCAGTTTCCTCACATCTACCATGCTTACTACCTCCTATGCTCCCAATTCCCTAACAGAGATCATTGCTTTTTTAAAAAAAATAAAATGTTAATATTTAGATTCTTAGGATTACACAAATATTACTTAGTGCTAAGTCATACTGTATACAAACATCCCTTCTTATATCATGCTTTCATTTTTCTTGAATTAACAATTAGTTTTTTTTTTTCATTTTCTTACTTTTCTGGGAGACTTTTTCAGATGTTTCAACATTTTTGACATAAATCTATCAGTAATCTTTTCTATAAACTCACAGAGAAATTTCATTTCTTCCTTGGAGGCCATCCTTTCAGAAGACTTGGGCCTGCTACTCCAATTTACATGTGTTGTTCTCTAATCTGGCTGATCACCTATCATTCCTGGACTTCTTTTCAGATCCTCTGTTTCCCTGGACCCTGTAAGCCTCTCTTTTTTGGTTTTCTCCCTGTTTGCTGAAGTATGGGTTGGCAAAAAAGTTTGTCAGATAATCCGAATGAACTTTTTGGCCAATCCAATATATCTTCAAGGGCCTTAACTAGAGAAGGTAAAAATACCATGCAAGTATTTGTGCCCTTTTATATCCAAAAATGTCTTTATTTCAGCCTTCACAACTACTGGAAGTTGGATGCCTGATTACAGGTCAGAAATCATTCTAATCTCTGGTATTTCTAAAGTAAACAAATTAATATAGAGTTTATATAAAACAATATGCACTGATTTTCAGTGTACAGTTCAATAAACTTGGCAAAAGTATAAACCCATATATAATCTTCTACCTCAATCAGGAAAACAGAATATTTCTACCACCTTTAAATATTCCCTCAAGCTCCTTGGCTATCAATCTTCCCTACTTTTACCCCACCACTGGTAACCAATGATCTTTACTTTTTTCACTCATCATATTTTTTTTTCTTTATTTTACTTTATAGTACTCTATTGGTTTTGGCATACATTGACATGAATCTGCCACGGGTGTACATGAACTCCCAAACATGAACCCCCCTCCCACCTCTCACCCCACATCATCCCTCCAGATCATCCCCATACACCAGCCCCAAGCATCCTGCATCCTGCATTGAACACAGACTGGCAATTTGTTTCTTACAAGATAATATACATATTTCAATGCTATTCTCCCAAATCATCCCACCCTCTCCCTCTCCCTCTCCCTCAGAGTCCAAAAGTCCACTCTACACATCTGTGTCTCTTTTGCTGTCTTGCATACAGGGTCCTCCTTACCATCTTTCTAAATTCCATATATATGTGTTAGTATACTGTATTGGTGTTTTTCTTTCTGGCTTACTTCACTCTGTATAATCGGTTCCAGTTTCATCCATCTTATTAGAACTGATTCATATGTATTCTTTTTAATGGCTGAGTAATACTCCATTGTGTATATGTACCACAGCTTTCTTATCCATTCATCTGCTGATGGACATCTAGGTTGTTTCCATGTCCTGGCTATTATAAACAGTGCTGCGATGAACACATCGGGGTACAGGTGTCTCTTTCTATTCTGGTTTCCTCAGTGTGTATGCCCAGCAGTGGGATTGCTGGGTCATAAGGCAGTTCTATTTGCAATTTCTTAAGGAATCTCCACACTGTTCTCCATAGTGGCTGTACTAGTTTGCATTCCCACCAACAGTGTAAGAGGGTTCCCTTTTCTCCACACCCTCTCCAGCATTTATTGCTTGCGGACGTTTGGATCGCAGCCATTCTGACTGGTGTGAAGTGGTATCTCATTGTGGTCTTGATTTGCATTTCTCTGATAATGAGTGACGTTGAGCATCTTTTCATGTGTTTGTTAGCCATCCGTATGTCTTCTTTGGAGAAATGTCTATTTAGTTCTTTGGCCCATTTTTTGATTGGGTCGTTTATTTTTCTGGAATTGAGCTGTATAAGTTGCTTGTATATTTTTGAGATTAGTTGTTTGTCAGTTGCTTCATTTGCTATTATTTTCTCCCATTCAGAGGGTTGTCTTTTCACCTTGCTTATAGTTTCCTTTGTTGTGCAGAAGCTTTTAATTTTAATTAGATCCCATTTGTTTATATTTGCTTT
>SJYX01021093.1:35484-48006 GCA_006410675.1 Oreotragus oreotragus
GATCTATATTTCTGTCTTTGTGCCAGTACCATACTGTCTTGATGACTGTGGCTTTGTAGTAGAGCCTAAAGTCAGGTAAGTTTATTCCTCCAGTTCCATTCTTCTTTCTCAAGATTGCTTTGGCTATTCGAGGTTTTTTGTATTTCCATACAAATCTTGAAATTATTTGTTCTAGTTCTGTGAAAAATACCGCTGGTAGCTTGATAGGGATTGCATTGAATCTGTAGATTGCTTTGGGTAATATATTCATTTTCACTATATTGATTCTTCCAGTCCATGAACATGGTATATTTCTCCATCTATTAGTGTCCTCTTTGATTTCTTTCATCAGTGTTTTATAGTTTTCTATATATAGGTCTTTAGTTTCTTTAGGTAGATATAAAAATATGGAACGCTTCACGAATTTGCGTGTCATCCTTGTGCAGGGGCCATGCTAATCTTCTCTGTATCGTTCCAATTTTAGTATATGTGCTGCCGAAGCGAGCACCACTCATCATATTTTTGAGAATAATTCATGCCCTGTACTAACAGTCCCTTCCTTTTCACTGCTGAGCAGTATTTCATTTTATAAATAAGCCATTTCCTTGTTGATGAACATTCAAACTGTTTCCAGTTTGAGACTACCATCAATAAAGCTATGTGAATATTTGTGGTCAAGTTTTTGATCAACACATGTTTTCATTTGGCTCTGTCTCTAATAACTAAGAATTGTAAAATTCTTTGCCCATTTTTTAGATCGGGCTGTTTCCCCTATTATTAACATCTTACATTAGTGTGGTATATTTGTTAGAATTGATGAATATTGGCACATTTTCATTAAATAAAGCCCACAGTTTACATTAGGGTTCACTCTGTATTGCTCATTCTAGCGGTTTTGATAAATGTAAAATAACATGTATCCATCATTACAGTATCATACAGAGTCGTTTCACTGCTCTAAAAATTACCCATGTTCCACCGATTTATCCCTCTTCCTGGCAATCATTAATCTTTTTACTGTCTCTAGTTTTTGCCTTTTCCAAAATGCCATATAGTTGGAATCATAAAGTACGTAACCTTTTCAGGTTGGTTTCTTTCACTCAGCAATATTCATTTAAGGTTTCTCCATGTCTTTCTGTGGCTTGATCGCTTCCAAGTTTTGGTCATTACAATTCACTGTATACAATTCACATCTTTCTTCAAGCTTTTAGAATCTTTATCTCTGATGTTTTAGAATTACATGATAATAAGTTTTGGCACAGGTCTTTTGTGTGTGTGTGTGTGTGTGTGTGTGTGTGTTGAATACTTGTTGAATCATTTCACTCTGAAGAATTATGTCCTTCAGTTCTAGAAAATCCTTTTTTTGTTGTTTGAAAATATCTTCTTTTCCATATTCCCCCCTCATGCATACTGCATGGTACATCACTTCTGTCATGTCTGACTCTGTGCAACCCTATGGCCTATAGCCCTCAGGCTCCTCTGTCCATGGGATTCTCCAGGGATTGAACCCACGTCTCTTGTGTCTCCTGCATTGGCAGGCACGTTCTTTACCATAGTGCCACCTGGAAAGCTCTTTTCTCCCCTCACTGTTTCTGAAATTTTTATCAATTGCTATTGGCTCTCATAGGTCAACTTAACTTTTTCTTGCCTACTTTCTATTTGTCTTTTGCTTTCTCTGAAAGATTTTCTCAGTCTTATTTTCTAATATTTCTCTTGAAATTTAAAAATTTTGGATATCTAATTTCCAAAAGTCCTTTCTTGCTTTTGTCCTTTTCTTCTTCATGGATGACGTATCTTTTCAAAAACTGTTAGTCCATATACTCATTATATATTTCCTCTGTATACTCTTTTTGTCTGGTTAGTTTGCTCTCTTTTATGTTACAGGCTTCAAGTCCTAATGGTCTTTGGCTGTGTTTGTTCTAAACAGATACAGTGTTCTAAAACACTGACTGGTTGGGTTCTGCGTAAGGCCTATGCCTGCTTGTAGCCTTCACTGTTGGACACTTATTACTGTTATTTTATTTTATTTTTTGGTCATGTCATTTGGCATGTGGGATCTTAGTTCTCTGAGCAGGGGTTGAATCTGTGCCCCCTGCATTGGAAGCACGGAGTCTTAACTACCAGACCACCAGGTAAGTCCCACTGTTGGATATTTAAGATGGCAGCATGACCTTTGCACTCTAGGGATTTCCCCATAAATACACACATCCCAACATCTTCTTTTGGCCATGTGGTATCTCTCAAGATAACTCCTCCAGTTTCCCACAACAGAAGGGGAAGGACCAGGACTGAACCAATCAATTCACAAACTCTTATTTTATCTCCTTTGGGCCTTATACCTCATGTTTCCCTACCTGTGCCCGATATCCCAGAGTCTGGAGTCTAATTTCAATTTGAAGACTTCTGAAATCATTTCATCTAATTCTTATTTTATAATAATAAAAGAGCTGACTCACTGGAAAAGACCCCAGTGCTAGGAAGGATCGAAGGCAGGAGGAGAAGGGGATGACAGAGGCTGAGACAGTTGGATGGCCTCACCGACTCAACGGACATGAGTCTGAGCAAGCTCCAGGAGATGGCGAAGGACAGGGGAGCCTGGCGTGCTGAAGTGTGTCGGGTCACAAAGAGTCGGGCACAACTTAAGCACCTGAACAACAACAAATCCTGATTTTGTAGATAAAGAGAATGAGGCTCAGAACATTCTTTTGCTGAAGGTATAGCTGTTATTAATAATAAATGGGAAATGTGAGACTTCAACCTAGGCTCCTGCTCTCATCCGGTGTTCTGGTCAGCTGAAAAACTGCTTTCCAAAATGTCAGAGATGATCTGAGGTTTTTCTTTCCAAATGCCTAGAAATCTTGGTAAACTTTCAGGAATTGTGTCATGATAGCTAAAAGCTGAGGTATGACTGAAATAAATAAGTCCCACTCTGGTCCCATGAGATGAGGGATAGGCAAATTTTGAAAGTGAGCTGGTTAGTTTCCTTTACTTTCAAGGTCACACAATGGAATTATCACCACTATTTTTTTCAACTTCAAATCTGACAGGTGAAAATAATATAATAGCTCTATCTTCATGAACTGGAAATATACTATTCAAAGTGCCTCTTAAGTAGGAAAATATTAACATGGGCGAGAGAACTCATGACCTATTTCAACACAGTGGTCTCCATAAAAAACTCATTCTGAGAGTTAACACATATTACTTGACAAAAGGAATTCCATAATCAAGAAAAGTTTGGTAAATGTTGGGGTAAAGAAATATTTAATTTAAATTTAAATCGTAAGATAGGCAACAAGGATGTATTATACAACATGGGAAATATAGTCAATATTCTATAATAATTGTAAATGGAGTGTAAACTTTTAAAAATGTGTAATTTTTTAAGAGTTAAAAAAGAAACTGGCATGAAGATAAAGCAAAAAAATTAAAAAACTAAACTAGTTTCTCTAACACAGGACTTCTTAAACCCTCTAATATACACTAAGGAATGGTATATATGTCATGAAGCATTTACCCAGTGTATGTCAGCACAAAATACTTTTCTTCACAATTTATGGAACTAGTGTTCAAGAAAGACACTTTGGAAATATAATCTGACTCAACATTATACTTCTGAAAGTCCTACTCTGGAAGGACTGGGTAAGAACACAAAATTACTCTTAATATCAACTGCTCACCTTAAAATTACCTATCAAAAAGTAGAGACTATACTATAACTTAAAATACATAAGATGAGTGACAGTCATATATCTAAAATCAACTATATTCTACTTACTGTGGCATTAATGGAAAGATACTTCATTCCCAATAAATAAAAGGTCCGCACAATAATTATGAAAGACAAAGCTCTAATCCATATTATCATTAAACATTTAAAATGAAGTTCTGTCCCCAACACATACTGTTCAGCCTGGAAGTGGGCCTGGCAGTGGTGGACTGAAGTGCAGATGGCAGGATCTCCGATTTGATGGCCACATTGGTGACTGCACCATCCATCCTCTCTGTCTCACATAAGCCTGGCAACTGTGGTGCCTTCTCCAGCGTGGGCAGTAACTGATCAAAGTGGTCAAGGTCAGCTGTAAACTAAGAATGGAAACCAAAGTTAGAGGAAACACATTCTACACTTTTACCTGAAAGAAAGTAGAAAACAAGTTGTTCCTTTAAAATATATGAATTGAGTGTGACTATGAGAGAATGAAGAAAGAAGAAATAATTAGAAAGACTGGGGCCTCAATGAAATAGCATGACCTAACACTGGAACAAAATGTGGAAGTTTATGGTACTGATATACTGCAGATTATAAGACAACATACACACAGTGCTTATCTATTATATTTTGGTATAAAATGTACACACTGGAAAAAGATTGAACTGGAAAGAGATATTGAGAGTACTCTGTTAATGACAATAACATCATGAGTGATTTTTTCCTGTCATATTTTTCAAAATTTTATAAAATGGATTACTTTATGAAGAAGTAAAAAAATATTTACATTGACATATTTTTAAAAAATAATTTATTTTTAATAAGAAATTATTTAAAATTTTTAATAATTTTTAAATGAAATTTTTAGTGAAATTACTTTTAAAAATAATTTATTTTTTAATATGAAATTTAAAAAATTTTTAAAATAATTTTTTAGTGAAATTTTTTTAATGACTATTAGCTTCAAATATCCCAGAAAGGTCACTTCCCATTTAAAGACTTAACAGATTTGGGAGTTCGTGTAAAAAAATAAATAAATACAAAAAAAAATAAAATAAAATAAAGACTTAACAGAGTAGGAAATGTATTTTCTATCATAGGTAGGGAGTTCTTATATCTGTCTATGGCTAGGCATAGGAGAAAATTGACCTTCATTTCACAACATTATTCCATGATGGTTACCTTAAGATAATTCATAAACATACAATGTCTAGCTGTTTGAGTTTTATTACTTGATTCAACTAAAATTTCTTCCTAGATTGTAGAATTATATGTACATATTATTTTAAATGTCTGGTTTCTTTCACATTACGTTTCTGAAGTTTAGACATGCTGTTCCAGGTATTAGCAGTTCATTTTGTTTCTGTTGCTGAATAGTGTCCCATTGTATGAATATGCTACAATATATATTTAGCAATTCTAGTGACGAATTTGGGAATTTTTCTGGTTTGGGGCTAATATAAGTAAAACTACTATGACTATTTTTAAACACATCTTTTGTGGCATGTGCAAAAAGTACTAATTAAAAAGGAAAAAACTGACAATTTGGAGTCTACGTTAAAATGAAGAACTTCACTTCATCAAAAAGCACCATTAACAGAGAGAAAAGGCAAGGCACAGTATAGAGAAGACATCTGTAAATATATAACCAATAAATGACTCGCCCAAAATGTGTAAAGAACTCTTACACATCAATAGGAAAAATACAACATATTGGGAAAATGGGCAAAACTTTTTGACAGACTATTTACAAAAGAAAACATCCAAATGACCAATAAATATTTATTGTATACTAAGTCGCTTCAATAGTGTACAACCATTTGCAACCCTATGGACTGTAGTCAACCAGGCTCCACTGTCCATGGGATTCTCCAGGCAAGAATACTGGAGTGGGTTGCCATGCCCTCCTCCGGGGGATCTTCCCGACCCAGGGATCGAAAATGTATCTCTATGTCTCCTGCATTGGCAGGAGGGTTCTTTACTACTAGCGCCACCTGGGAAGCCCAGATATTTATTAGTNTCCAGGCAAGAATACTGGAGTGGGTTGCCATGCCCTCCTCCGGGGGATCTTCCCGACCCAGGGATCGAAAATGTATCTCTATGTCTCCTGCATTGGCAGGAGGGTTCTTTACTACTAGCGCCACCTGGGAAGCCCAGATATTTATTAGTGGAAGGCAAATTAAAACTATGAAATATCACTGCACAGATCCCAGAATGCTTAGAAGTTAAAAAGATAGACAACACCAAGTATTAATAAGGACATGAACAACTAGAAGGAATTCTCATACCTGGAAAAACTGGCATTATCTGCTAAAGATGAACACACACATATTTTATGATCCTGTAATTCCACCCCCCAGGTATAAACTCAGCAGAAGTGCATGTATGTACACCAAAACAGATGTGCCAAGATAGTATGCAACGGCATTTCCTTATAAAGCTGTTACTTTTGAAGCCAATTTTAAAGACTGAGAATGTTAATGCAGTTATTTAAAGCTATTATTCAGCTTAGAAACATGACATTAGCTGTACCAAGAAACATAGGACAACCTTCTCAAAGGGTATATGCGTAAAGAAATAACCAAAACAGTGTTATTACAAATAGCAAATAGAGACAATACAGAGACTGTGAGCATTCGAGGAAAAGAATGTCTAACTAGAGCTACTGCGGGAAGCTTTACAGAAATGATTGTGTACTGGGTGTGAATGATTGTGAACTGTGTTTAAAGGATGAGGAGAAGTTCAGCAGACATAGAAAAGAGAGCAAGGCAGAAGATGCTTAGAAGAGATATGGCTTATCCCAGGAACAGGAAGGGCTTCCATGTACCTAGAATGTAGTATGCCTCAGAGAAGAGAGAGGCTTCAGGAAGAAGAGGGCAAAAAATAAAGCTGACTCAAGAAACTCTAGGATCTATACATACTAAGTGTGAATTTGGTTTCACAAGGAAGAATCTTATTAATAAACTGCTTTGTAAATACATTTTCAGCTATTTCATGGATGTCTATATTCTGTCTAAATAATGCGTAAGCTTCTAGCAGGGAAGAATAACATTTTCTGCTTTTCTTAAATTCCTTCAGAATCCACTGCAATTATTCAATAAATGAAGTTGCCTATCACTTTTCACCACCCGCTACCCCAGCCTAAACACAGAGGTTCCTGATCCATAACAATTTACACAAAAGTTTATTTGGATTTACTTCTGTTTCAGAGCATGTTATATACCCTACTATCCGGAATACTCAAAGTCTCTATCTGATGGGGGCTGGGGGTTGAGGGTGGTTAGAGTGAGAAGGAAAATGACTTTAGAAAATGTTTCAAAGGAAATTAAATAGCAAAGCAAGCCAGACTAGGCACCCGTGTCCACCTCCTCACATTTCTCTCTCATTTCACTTACATTGGAGGTTCCCAAACTTAGTTACCTATCAGAGTTCTTTGGGAAGTCTTTAAAATACAAGTTTCTGGGCTCTTTTCTGAAACAGCTGGATTTAATAGGTGGAGATATGAGAGGAGGGGGCAGAGAAGGTATTTTTTCTAAAATCTCCAAAGATGTGAACTCTGACTTTATCAAAAGAAATATCTACTTTCTTAGAATGCCACACTAAATACTGTAACCCTCCAAGGTTCCAAAGAACTTTTGAGGGCATGCTGTGGATTTTCAACCATTGATATTAATCTTTTAATATGTGCCCAATGGATAGGGCAAAACATAGCCTGAATCCAAATATAATCTATGCATGGAACAAAAGAAAAGAAAAGAAAAAAAATAACTAGGAATGTTCATTCTATGAAGTAAAGAATTACCCACCTGGCTCTGTGACTCCAGTTTAATTTCCTCAGGAGCAGGTTTGGTCATGGGGGCTGGGTTTGTGTTACAAGGATCCATCTGCTCTTTCTTTTCCACCTTCACCTTTACATCATCCAGGCTCAGGTTCGGAGTGGATCTTAAATCTTTCTCATCTTTATCTAAAAGGTAGCGTAGGAGCTGATGGTCTTTTGATTCTTTTTTCTTGGAGGCATCCAGTTCCAGTTTTACACTGGAATTTCCCTGGACCTGTCCAGTCACTGACACAGAAGTAGATGCACTGTCCTTCTTATCAGGCTCCACCGACAAAGTTGTGATGTCCGAGGGGCTACCCTCCTGTAAGAGACGGTGTAGGATTTTGTGCCGCTCGGTCAGTGAGCTATGAGAGGAGGGGCAAGAACCACTTGAAGAGTTAGTAGAGGCAGAGGTGGAAGTGCCTGTGCAAGACAGTACCTCTTTGCAACTTGCGTCTATATCAGCATGCCGTAACTGCTGCTCTGCGGTCGTTGTCAAAAGCTGCACTAGTTTGTGACTGGTTTGAGAGTATTTATTGTCTCCATCTGAGAGTCTGTCATTGTTATGTAGAAGCCCAGAATCCAGAGGTTTGCTGTCATTAGAGCTGTTGTCAGACTGAATCATTTCATTTAAAATGGATGCAATCTCTTTGTTATCTTTGGATTCAGCTTTTGCTGGTTGTATATTTAATCTGCTAGGTGAATTCTGTGAGCTCATCTGCCTGAGGACTGGAGAACTGGCAGAGAAGCCAACAGAGTTATTGGGTCCTTCAGTCATAGTCTGTAAAGGTGTTACCGGGATGTTTGAATAGGATCGGTTACTATTATTACAGGCAGTACTTGTCATGCTAACGGGGGAGCTTAATGTCGGAATATTAGGAGGAAATGAATTGTTTGGCATCCTGGGCCTTGTTGCCAATCCAGAACTGACTGGTCTCCTTGGAGACATGAACTGTGCAAGGGATATTCCTGTACCTTCCATAGGGGAATTATTAAGGTTTAAAGGGGGATTAGTGCTCTGGGAACTGGCCTGTCCCTGGTTTAAGGCAACACTGGCTACAATCTGATTTCCAGGTGAGCATCCAAAACTCCCTTGGCTGTTGCTAGAATTGCTATGACTGCTGCTATGAAGGTCTGAGCTCTGTTGGCGGTTTACTCTGGTGGGTACCATGTTGCTGTTGGATGGTGGCAAGGTAGATGAACGGGCCACACCGTGAGCTGGAGAGATACTGGGATTGACAGAAGGGTTTACCCGGGGCACTGACATTCCAGGATTAGTGTCATCTTGAGGAGAAAGACCACTGTGTTCCCTAGACAGGGGAAAAGACATTCAGACATCTTCATTGGTTTCCATCATAATGTTTTATGAAGCACATTATAAAACAAGACCATTAACCTCAATAATGTTGCAAACTATCAAGTAAAAAGCTTCTGTATTACTTTAAACTAAAGAAAACAGTGGACTGTTAGTACCATGGTGAAATGTTAGAACACTTCATGGGAAAATAGTGTTTAAGATACTGCACATTTGATAATAGTTAAATGAGCAAGAAATCTTTCCTGGCCTTGGAAAACTTCCAATATATATACTTTAAAACTTTACAACATTTAATACAAATAATTAACACTACATCAGACTTTTGGTGCAAAGAGAAACTTCCCACACTTCTGGTTACAAAGTATTTACTCATGACTCCCTTCATTATAGCTTTTAAGTATTTCAACTCCAAAGAGGAAGACTGGGTAAGGAAAATACTGTGTCACTGATGTAAAAATTAAAAAGGGTGACATGCAGACATAGCAGATGTTTTGAAAGAGAAATCACAATATGAAAAAAAGAACTGTGCTAATTCCACTCAAAAGCGTAAATTAAACTAAAATTAGAAAAAGCAGAATACTGAATTCAGATTTTCATCAAGTTCTTTTACTCAAATCCATAATTACGACAACAGATTTGTGACTGGTATTACCATGTTCCAATAAGCAAATATATCAGATGAGGGAAAGATGAAGTGAGGGAAAATGTCTTTGTTTTTGTTTAATGCTAAATTTTAAACAGTTGTAAATGTAGAGTCTTGAATAATTCATAGGATAAAAGAATGGTTTCATGAATTTACCATATATAATAGTGTAAAACACATTTTGAGAGGAGAACAAATTAGAGGCAGTGACATTCAAATATCTCAAGTTGATAGTTAAATAATTTGTAGCTTAGGAAACTGTCAACTTGAACTCAGAAGCCACTGAGTTTTGCCTTAACGAAAATAAAGCACTTTTAAAATTAAAAATAACAATACTAATAAACTTGAATCTTTTATAAAACCACAAGTTTATATATGGAAAGCTGGAAAGTTTTAGCCACCTTTTTGGTTTTTATCCCTAAAGCATATATTCAGCCACACCTTTCCTTTCTCCCTTTTTGAACAACAAAGCTATTGTTAGGTGACAAAACCATAAAACTCAGTATGGATATATTGATTATATTCTCACCATGCTAGTTAAATGCCTAATGTAAAACTCGTTTTCTAGCCATCAAGAGTATAAAACTTTCTTCTCTAAGAAGAGACATGTGAACTGACTTATTTCAAATGAAACTCTCCAAATAAGTAGTACCTGTCGATGATATGAATTCCCATGATGAAAGGTTGCATGTCTGGACTTTGAGGGTAGCAAAGTTTACACTTGGTGTGGGCGCTAAGCATTGTCCCATCATTCAATATGAATCTATAGGATGGGCTGGAGGCAGTGCCACGAGTCATCACTGTTTCAAACAAAAGAGAAACCTAGTTAAAATGCTGACACTTACACTTTGGGCACAGGAGAGTTACCAAGCCTTATTTCTGCCTAGAAACTCATTTAATGTCCTTCCAATTGCTACTGCTCAGATTCAAGGTATGGTTCAGATAAAGCAGATATCTGAGGGGGGAAAAATGATTCGGGGTGAAATATACAGTCTGAAGACAAGTTTTAATTCAGTTCTACTTGAATGGGTGCCTCTTCACAGAAGTTGTGATTATGAAGAAACCACAAACCACAAAAAAGTCAACCTAATCTTTCCCTATAATGGGGCAGCTCCTTAAATTTATTAAGTGCTCATTAAAAAGACCAAGAAGTAACTTTCTCCCCTCTTCTTTTCAGTATTATCTCTAACAAGCTTTTCCACCCCCTTAGCGGGCTGATTTTTAAAAACAGCTTTATTGAGATATCAACAAAGCACAAAATTCACCAAGTTTTGATTAGTTTGCAGAACTCTTTAACTGAAATTCAAATTTAATTTTTCACTCAGGAATGTGAATCAAAAAGATCCATCCCGACAAATTATTATAGTCATATACATTATTTTTGATGTTTGAATTTAGTTTACCAATAAGCAAATTAATAATAAAGCCTCTGATTACTAATACAGAATAAAACCTAGATTAAGGCAACTGAATCACTATATACACAATATGAGTTACATTTGTCTTAAAGCTTTATTAACAACAGATGAAACTCTAACTCTACTGGTTAATTTTTATGAAATACATAAAGGCTACACCAGACTACTAAATAAGAAAATGTCATCAATGTTTCAGTAATACAATAGAATTCTTTTTAAAGGAAGATTTAATAGGTAGATCCAGCCATACCAAGGTTAAAAATCATATCCACTTAAATATAAGAATTATTACCACAAATGACTACTATAATTTAGCCTGTAATAAATGTTAGTCTTATTTTTCAAAGACATTTTAGAAAGAGCTTCAATCACACTTTAAAGACATATGAAAAAGACATAAAGACCAATTGATAATTTTTGAAGCTACATATTACTTTAAGCAACGAGAAGACAAGTTCTATTTTATTGTCTTGGGTACACCATGTAAACTGAAGAGGGCATAATCTGCTGGAAATCTGTTACATGAATAAATCTCCCTCAGTACCAAAATCAGGATATAAACTTAACTGTAAGGATTTCTTACCCATCTGGCAATTTCAGCCAAATCTTGGCACATTTACCAAATAAAATATGGAAAAATTTAGTATCTAGTGAAATAATAAATGATAAAAAAGTCTTTAATGAAAACCAGTAATTTTTGTGTAAGGATATAAGTTAAATGTTTGTTAGGACAAAACCCTAAAAAATATTAACAATTCCCATCTGTCAATATCTTTTGACAATATATTTTGGAAAAAACAGTTGTAACAAAAAGGTGGTATTTTAAGATAAATTATTAGTGTGGGACAATAAGAAAGTTATAAATATATATAAAGGGCAAGAAAAGATACAATATGTATTTCACGTTATTTTGCTTATGTCATTCTATTTCCTCATCAGTATTTATTTCTCATTAGGATCATTCTGCTGAAACATTCATTTGGCTCTTCACCATTGAGCTCATTGTCAAATATGGTAGTCATCAGTCACTATCATAATGTGGAGAATGAAATTTAAAATTAAATGAAATTTAAAATTCGGTTCCTTACTCACATTCGCTACATGTCAGGTACTCAATAGATGGATGTGGCTAATGACTACAATATTGGACAGTATAGCTCCATACATACAATTTCATTTTGCATTTCCAATCTTACTCTTCATTATTTCCTAAATATCTCTTCTATAGCTCTTTGAGTAGGAGTAGATAACCTTTTATACATTTATTTTTCTTCTTCAGGTAGAATAAACATGAGTTAATACTATGTCCCATTCTTGTTTTCCACTCTCCATTAAAACTGTACGATGCTTTGCATATACAGTCGCACTCATCTCACCCGCTAGTAAAGTAATGCTCAAAATTCTCTAAGCCAGGCTTCAGCAATACGTGAACCGTGAACTTCCAGATGTTCAAGCTGGTTTTAGAAAAGGCAGAGGAACCAGAGATCAAATGGCCAACATCTGCTGGATCATGGAAAAAGCAAGAGAGTTCCAGAAAAACATCTATTTCTGCTTTATTGACTATGCCAAAGCCTTTGACTGTGTGGATCACAATCAACTGTGGAAAATTCTGAAAGAGATGGGAATACCAGACCACCT